>JAVRXN010000004.1:5698927-5773927 GCA_033556935.1 Timema podura | reverse complement strand
CTGAGTTGAGGACGAGAAGTGATCTTTAAGGTTGGATGCTAGTGAGCGCGAATTTAGTGCGCTAATTTTGCAGTTTTTATAGCATAAACATTTTTTGAACAAAATAAATAAAAATTTTCTTCTATAGAAACATAGAGTTTAGCTTTCTGCACGTGCTAATCTCAACAGTAATATCTGTCATGAGCATGGTGGCATTTGGTGACAAACTTTTTAAATTAAGAGAAAAAGTTGTCACTAAATTCCAGGACACATCTGACAGATATTAAAGAACTGTTGAGATTAGCATGTGCAGAAAACTAAACTATATGTTTTTATAGAAGAAATATTTGATTTATTTTGGCCAAAACTGTAAAAACTTCAAAAATACCTCCCTAAACTCACGCTCACTAGCACCCCATCTTAAGACCAATATCCTGGCCGCGCTGTCCCAGGGATGTACAACCCTGGCTCTGACCTGGTCTCAACCCTGACTGGGTATGTTCATTCCATAGTGGTTTTATTACCGTTCTATACCCAGGTATATTTCCTTAGTTTCTATCTTTCCTTCCCGTTACGAGCCCTCATTGGTTTGTATAAACTACGGGAGGACATAACTTGAGTGGAGGAGAAACTGAAAACCATATAAGAAAATAAACAACTCAATAGACTCCACCGGGACTTGAAACTTGCCCTCCCAGTCACCGGGAAATTCGACGTAATGAGTGTGATGTCTTTGTCCACACCGGTACGAGTGGATGTATTAGCATTGCATTATACAGGGTGTCCCACGGAAAATTAGCCCGCCTCTTATAACCAGCAGGCGCCTCACTCTGAATTGGAGGAGGTCAATCCCCTCCTACCCATATTGTGACATGAAGAATGAGCAAGTGAACTGCTTGTCTAAAGCTTTATTGTCTTACCCACATGCTACAACAGAAGGTGGAAGGGGATTGACCTCCTCCAATTCAGAGTGAGGCGCCTGCTGGATATAGGAGGTGGGCTACTTTTCTGTGGCCCACCTGTAGTTGTATTACAAAACTCACCCACTTCAGTGGCCGCGTGGTCTAACACGCTAGTCTCACAGTAAACTGGGCTTCCAATAACGGGGAGATTGGGGTTCCGATACTGGTGGGTGTACTGAGGGTGATTTTTTTCTAATTGGCTTCCAACTTTTCCTCCACACAAATGGAGTTACACTTCCTCTAAATTTAATCTTATTCATCCCTAGCACATTAATGTAATGGGTACATATTTGTATAATTTAATTATTGTAGTGCTGACAAATCCTTATAAAAATTTATACCAAACTCAAAAAAATATATGACAAAGATCTCTTTCAATCTGTTGGAATTGTTTTAACCTGACATTTATTTTAAAAGTCTGATGAATCCGTTTACTGGTGATAGTTTGGTAGATAAATCAAATACACGTTTACGTGAAACCATAATGGTACCCTCACCCTCGTAATACCCTTCCGGGCATTGCTGCAGGCACACGGCCAAGTCGGTGACGTACATGTGCGCAGGTGCGCATGTCAGACAACTGTCCTGTCCTGCGCCTGCGCACGTCTCGCAAGACTCGTGACACGATCGACACACCTCGTCGTGGTTCGGGAAACTCCGGGGCGGGCATTGGCTCACGCACATGCTGGAGGATAAATAAACATAGATCAATAAGTCAAGGATTCTTTCACAAGTTTTGATCTTTTAGCCGTTTTATAATGTATCATAAATTCATGTAATGTTTAATTTCTTTTTAGGGCCTAAGCGTTAATTATTATATTTATGTTTAGTTCAGGGGATTGCAATTAGTGTGAATTATAGTATGTATTGTATCTCTAGGGTGAGTGAATGGTCCATGTAAAAGTAGCTATGGTCAAGTCCCTAGACACCATTATAGTCGCTATCCGAATAACAGGACCTTCCCACCGTCCCAATCCGTCCAAATCATGTTCTCCTGATACTATATGTAAAATATTTCAACTTACTCATCCAACTTGTACCTCCTGCAAGACACACATTGGGCAGGTCCTTGCCCATAGCAATCATGTTCTCCTGATACTATATGTAATATATTTCAACTTACTCATCCAACTTGTACCTCCTGCAAGACACACATTGTGCAGGTCCTTGCCCATAGCAATCATGTTCTCCTGATACTATATGTAATATATTTCAACTTACTCATCCAACTTGTACCTCCTGCAAGACACACATTGTGCAGGTCCTTGTCCGTAACGATCATGTTTTCCTGATACTATATGTAATATATTTCAACTTACTCATCCAACTTGTACGTCCTGCAAGACACACATTGTGCAGGTCCTTGTCCGTAACGATCATGTTTTCCTGATACTATATGTAATATATTTCAACTTACTCATCCAACTTGTACCTCCTGCAAGACACACATTGTGCAGGTCCTTGTCCGTAACGATCATGTTTTCCTGATACTATATGTAATATATTTCAACTTACTCATCCAACTTGTACGTCCTGCAAGACACACATTGTGCAGGTCCTTGTCCGTAACGATCATGTTTTCCTGATACTATATGTAATATATTTCAACTTACTCATCCAACTTGTACTCCTGCCAGACACACATTGTGCAGGTCCTTGTCCGTAACGATCATGTTTTCCTGATACTATATGTAATATATTTCAACTTACTCATCCAACTTGTACCTCCTGCAAGACACACATTGTGCAGGTCCTTGTCCGTAACGATCATGTTTTCCTGATACTATATGTAATATATTTCAACTTACTCATCCAACTTGTACCTCCTGCAAGACACACATTGTGCAGGTCCTTGTCCGTAACGATCATGTTTTCCTGATACTATATGTAATATATTTCAACTTACTCAACCAACTTGTACCTCCTGCAAGACACACATTGTGCAGGTCCTTGTCCGTAACAATCATGTTCTCCTGATACTATATGTAATATATTTCAACTTACTCATCCAACTTGTACCTCCTGCAAGACACACATTGTGCAGGTCCTTGCCCGTAACAACCCTGATGGTCGCACTCCGGATCACAGCTGTACAGGACCTTCCCACCGTCGCTATCTGTCCCGACCATGTTCTCCTGATATGCCTTCTCCTCGTCGCTCAAGGACGATGACACTGAAGATTTTTGGTCCCCGCCAGAGCTGTAGACGTCAGAGTTGAACGACTTCAGATCAGTATGGTCACCTGACGACGGTCTTACGGCAGGCAATATCGGTTGGTGAAGTGTCGTCGTTTCTGAAGACTCATTAGCGCTTGATTTCAGTCTGATTGGGTCGGTCGACGTCCCGTAGAATATGAGTTGCCACTTTTTCAAAAGACCTGCGGTAGAGGGACATAAAATAACATAGTATACAGAAAAACTCATGTGATATTCTACTTCCATGAATCATAAGCATATATACTCCATTCATCATGTATGGTTTTAACTTGACGTGTTACAATATGATCCTATCTATTAAGGTGCGACCGAAGGGAGCGCACGTATTTATACAGTTTTTATAGAATTTTATTTTTTGTCAAAATAAATCCCATATTTCTCCAGTAGCAACATAGAGTTTAGTTTTCTGCACATGCTAATATCAACAGATCTTGAATATCTGTCAAGGGTATTCTGGAATTTCGTCACTTTTTCTTTTTATTTTAAAAGTTTTGACAAAATTCCTGGACATCCGTGACAAATATTCAAGATATGTTGATATTAGCATGTGCAGAAAACTAAATTTTATGTTGCTACCGAAGAAATAAAAAAAAAGCAAAAAAAAAGTAATGCTTTAAAAACTGTAAAAATACTCGTACTCCCTTCTGCTGCACCTTAAAAAAACACCATAATAGATAAATAAATGGTACACTACTTTTTACTAAGCTATGATTGTAATATAAAATGCATACGAAGCTGAGTTGTATAAACATTATATTTAAAGCCTTCGTGCTAAGTTTTGAACGAAAATTTGGGTGAATTCTCTAGTTGAGGATTAGTGATAAAAATAAAATTGCTAATTGCAATGAAATTTAAAAGCCTAGTTTCCCAAAACATGCCTAGCCAACCTGAATAGCACATTACTGGAACCATCTGATTGCTTTGGGGGTGTAAGTGTATGGAGACATTGTTTGTTACCTTACACATACATAGCGTTCTTGTAAATATATAAATATTATCTGACCAAACATTCTTAGATATTGACAAACGTTTTAAGATTATCAGTCTTGCGTGGAGGAATTCATTAAGTTCGGGTGGATCCAAACCAACACAATTCCCGACAAAGACAATAGTGCGTCAGTTCTAAGTCCTGGCTTACTTCTTATAGTGGTTTACAAGGGTTTAAATTGAAATACTGGTAGAATGTTTAAACAAATATTTTCCTGGTCTGTAAAGACACGAACGGCTCAGGAGCTCTATTACCAATAGGTACTAGGTATAATAGTCCAGGTGTATGAAATGTATATATTTTATTTTTAGCATAGCATCTCACTACCGATCTGGTTTATAAGTATATGTACTCGTTAATATGTTATGAATGTATTTGCGTGCAGGGAAAGTTAAATTTATTTGAGGAAAAACTAGCCTAAATACACCTGACCGGGATTAGAACTCTGATCTTCCCGTCATCGGCAGTCTAGTCTGTTGCAAGAGTGACGCGTTAAACCATGCGGCCACCGTAGCGGGTTTCTCTAATCTCTAAGATGGTTCCAAATAAGATGGATCTTCAGACACAAGGATGGTTTGATTGAAGGTAGGAAGAGACACCTGGTTGTTCGGCTTTCTGTCCGCCTCCGTTGACGACCTGCAGCGTCCACCTCCCCTCCACACCCTCGCCCCAGAAATGGACGCTGAGGAAAGGCCAGTCGTCGAAACTGGCGCTGAGGACGTCCCTGGGCCTCTCGAAGAGCAGAGTGGAGGATGTCCCTGAGGGTGAGGTTAGCACCAACCTCAGATTACCTCGAGGCAGGAACCGCATCGTCACCCTACACTGCACGTGTTCCAGGAACTGCACCTCGCTCAGGGTGCCCGAGCACCCGGTCACGTCCATGTGAGCGACCAGCGTGGACCCTCCGCGGGGCTCGATCTGTCTGGAGGGAGAGACCAACCTATTCATCCCGGGTACAAGGTTCATTCCCGACCAGATGCACAGTTTTTAATATTACCCCTGTCCAATTTGCACGCAAAGAACCTTATTTGACAGTTATAAAAGTTACAATATCTAATTTCATGTAGTTATACATCAAGTCATATGATCTACAGCAGTCAATTTTGATATATATTATCAATATCTATAAATAGCAATAGTAATATATAGTAGAATATTATTGTTATATTTTGTAAAAGTGTTTTCTTATTAAAATCGTACTATAACTCTGGTTCTAGTCAGATGATGTCAGCGACGCCAAACTGCTACACAGTGAACTAAAGATGCAAGACTCAGGGAGGATTATTCGCGAATATGTTCTTGCTCTGCTTGTGTTTGTTCAATGCCATGGAGATTATAAATGTAGACAGACCCGGATACAGCCTGCTTCTCGCCGAACAATGCCATGGTTGATGGTTTTACATCCACAATAGAAATGTCTACGGGTTTAGTCCATCTGGATATCCTATCTCGTGGTTTGAACCACCAGAATACTGAATAACGACTCAGCCTCAAGTCGAATCGGAGCTTCAGATAGGCGGGTGTTTGGAGGCTGAATCTATAAAGTATTTTATTTAATTTTAAAATGATGATAAAATAAAGCAAGGAAGGTAATGACGATATGTCTGTGAAAATATTTGTGTGGTTTGTATTAATCTTTTTTTTTTAACTGATCTTATTATAGGAAATTATTTTATACAACCCTCCCCCAGAGCTAAGTGGTCAAGGGATGCTTAAAGCAATATATTATGTTATACCAATTGACGCTAAGATTGTATTTTACTACTCACTTTGCTAGTTGGGGGCTCTGCCCCCAAACCCCCAGTGAGTTTTCTTTGCGAGTGGATTTAAACTAATGTAATTCCAGCGTTGTTTTGAAATTAATAACTTAAAAGCTACCGGTATTGTATTGTATTGTATTGTTTTGTATATACCGCACCGACTTTAAAGTTGCTCAGCCATTTTGATTTTTTTTCGGGGGTTGAATTTTTTTTAAATTTTTTTGAATTTTTTCCGTCGGTTACAGGCTAGAAGCTATAAAAGTTTGCCAAATTTTAAGTTTCTAGCTCATCTGGAAGTGGGTAAACATTAATGTCAGTGAGTGAGTCAGCCATGTGGCTTTATAGTAGTATAATATGATATTGAGTGTCGCAGTCTTAGGTTACGTTTGGTTTGCTAATATTGTATAGTGTATTGATTTAAATATATATGTATAAAGTGTACATGAGCCTACCCTTAGTAAACAAAGATTTCTAAGCCCACACGTCACAAAATAATTTGTTATTAACAACTCCCTTTAATTTCGAAAAAAATTATGACTCATTATTGATCAATACTTCGGAGGACTTTCTGCCCTTATGCACGCTAAGGACATTAGTGTCGGATTGGGGGAAGTAGTCTTGTCCACAATCATTGCTCTGGTCACGTGAATTTCCATCCGAAAAAAAAAAGAAGTGCACGTATATATATATATATACATGTGTGTGTGCTTGATGGGTTGGGGCGGGGAGCGAGTTTTGGGGGTAGAAATGGGCGTAAAAAGGGTTTTAGCTAGAACTGTAGCTTGTCATGTTTGAAAATAAAAGTGCTTTCGGCCTGTACTCTGATAGAGAACTCTTTTCAATTCCGGGGTTGAAATGAGCGCAGAGCAAGTTCTCAGAAAGCTGGAAAAAACAAACACAAAATAATGGCTGAGGGGGGGGGGGAGAAGGAAATGTATGTAATCACTTCTCAGAAATAAGCAATAGTTATATATTTTCCTCTGTAGCTTTGTTAAACATGATAAAACATTTTAAAAGATTTGAAACCATTTTTAACAAAAAAAAGTTTTAATTTTTAATATATTCAACAATAAATAAATAATTATTTATGCTTTTAAAAGTTGGTAAATCAAGTTAAACATGCCTAGTTGCGCATTAATCAAAATATATTGTTTTTATGTTGGTGTATTTTTATAGACACACTGTACTTTGATCGGTTCATGTAGATATTATTTAGTACCCTATTTGACCTGTACAAGTGGAATAGATAATAAAATCTTGTCTCCCTTTTCATGACATGGTCATAAAAATTACTGAACACAATTTTAGACAATGCTGAAGTAAGCGCCGCGGTCGATAGTCTTAACGCTCAACAATGCTGCTATGCGGGACTATATAAAGGAAGATAGCAGGGGCACATGTTTTAGAGCCACAATAGGATTGTTAGCAAAAGAGTTGTTTTGCGCTCAATATTTGTAATATTTTACTATATTATTATTGCTATTTTATAGATATTGATAATATCAATCAACAGCGACAGCTGTATATTACATTACTTGATGTATAAACAAGTAAAAGTAGATATAATAATTCTTCCAGCTTTCAAATGAAGTCCTTCTTATGAAAATTGGACTGTAGATAGCACCAACCCTTTCAAATTATTTTATTAGGTAATGTCAAAGATGACAAGTATTGTCACTATCCACTCTCTTATTCCAGCAGGGAGCCAGTATTGTCACTATCCACCCTCCTACTCCAGCAGGGAGCCAGTACTGTCACTATCCACTCTCCTACTCCAGCAGGGAGCCAGTATTGTCACTATCCACCATCCTACTACAGCAGGGAGACAGTATTGTCACTATCCACCCTACTACTCCAGCAGGAGCCAGTATTGTCACTATCCACCCTACTACTCCAGCAGGGAGCCAGTATTGTCACTATCCACCATACTACTCCAGCAGGGAGCCAGTATTGTCACTATCCACCCTCCTACTAAAGCAGGGAGACAGTATTTTCACTATCCACCCTACTACTCCAGCAGGAGCCAGTATTGTCACTATCCACCCTCCTACTCCAGCAGGGAGCCAGTATTGTCACTATCCACCCTCCTACTCCAGCAGGGAGCCAGTATTGTCACTATCCACCCTCCTACTCCAGCAGGGAGCCAGTATTGTCACTATCCACCCTAATAATCCAGCAGGGAAACACTAGTCACTATCCACCCTACTACTCCAGCAGGGAGCCAGTATTGTCACTATCCACCCTCCTACTCCAGCAGGGAGCCAGTATTGTCACTATCCACCCTCCTACTCCAGCAGGGAGCCAGTATTGTCACTATCCACCCTAATAATCCAGCAGGGAAACACTAGTCACTATCCACCCTACTACTCCAGCAGGGAGCCAGTATTGTCACTATCCACCCTCCTACTCCAGCAGGAGCCAGTATTGTCACTATCCACCCTAATAATCCAGCAGGGAAACACTAGTCACTATCCACCCTACTACTCCAGCAGGGAGCCAGTATTGTCACTATCCACCTCCTACTCCAGCAGGAGACAGTAGACACTATCCATCCTCCTACTCCAGTATGCATTGATAGCTAGTATCTGAAGCCCCTGATCAGTTGTCCCACCGATTTGTGGTCTCAGGGTCTACTTCCAGAATGTCTAAAAAAGTTACCATTGGTGAATTTGGGGGCTCTCCCTTTCAAATGATGGATTAACAGCCGGGAGAATTGTTTGTTGTGTAATTATGCTAGTTTATAAGTTGATATAACCTGACTTTTCCAGAATATACCTTTCAATTTGCCCTGAATTAACATTTTTCCAGTGTCCAAGATGACTGACGATGATATCGCTTATTATATTGATCACATTTTTCCTAAGCGCACGGGCATCTAATGCTGAAACATGTAATAGATATTGTTCCAGTTGTAAAGTGTTGTATGTATAACTAGGGGATCTGTTCAAATGTGATAAGTAACTGATAGTAAACAGCTAGCTCATGTTAGAATTACATCATAACATTATCCAGGCAATGTATGTTGTTAACTTTGGGAACACAAAATATCACACTTTTTCTTAGGTGCCAAGTTAGGGTTTCTTTTGGGACAATCTGACACTATCACTTTGGTATTAATAAATCTCATGTTAATTGACCTTAGTAATAATGTGGATATTCAGTACAAACAAGCTAATATCTAGTTGTTACACGAACAGTGTGTCCAGTGTCGAGTTTTCACAAGACCAGAGTGTCTAGTTCACACGACCAGAGTATCCAGTGTATAGTTGTCACACAACCTGAATGTCCAGCTGTCACACGACCTGAATGTCTAGTTGTCATACGACCAGTGTGTCCAGTGTCTAGTTGTCACAAGACCATAGTGTCTAGTTCACACAACCGTAGTGTCCAATTGTCACACGACCAGAGTATCCAGTGTGCAGTTGTCACACAACCTGAATGTCCAGTTGTCACACAGCCAGAGTGTCCAGTTGTTATAAGACCAGAGTATCTAGTTGTCACACGACCAGAGTGTCCAGTGTATAATTGTCACACAATCAGAGTGTCCAGTGTACAGTTGTCCCACAACCAAAGTATCAAGTTGTCACACGATTAGAGTATACATTTGTAACATGACTTAAGTTTCCAGCTGTCACATAACCAAAGTTTCCATTTGTCATATAACCGGAGTGTCCAGCTGTCACAAGACCAGAGGGTCCAGTTGTCACATGACCAGAGTGTACAGTTGTCACATGACTAGAGTTCTCAGTTGTCACAAGATCAGAGTGTCCAGTTGCCACAAAACCAGAGTGTCCAATTGTCATTCGAAGAGAGTGTCCAGTTGTGACACGACCAGAATGCCCAGTTGACACAAGATCAGAGTATCCAGTTGTCACAAGATCAGAGTTTCTAGTTGTCACAAGACTAGAGTGTCTGGATGTCACATGATCAGAGTGTCCAGTTGTCACACGGCCAGAATGCCCAGTTGTCACAGGATCAGAGTTTCTAGTTGTCACAAGACTAGAGTATACGCACCTATCCTCACTGACCTCCTGCGACTTGCAGATGTGCTGCAGAGGGACGTTAGTCCACTGTTCCGCCAAGCTCACTATCGCCCCAGCATCCATTAGCCCGTATCCGAACTTGTGGCTCACTAGAGGGACACAAAATAAAAGAGAGGAATTAATTAACAGTACGACCGCGCAATCCGCCAACAGGACCACTCTCTCCTGGTTCAGACAAGAGCGGAACTCTCTCTTCTTACTTCTCTTAAAGTGCGCGAGAAGAAACTCATAAACACTACATACCTAGTGGCTCTATAACTTCCCTGGGTGGAGCTCTCTAGCAGTAGGAGAGCAAATAGGGGAGGAGGAAAATACAAATGATAATATAATTTGTGTTGAAACACCCACACTAAATGACATCATTCTATTCAAAAGAGCCATTCTACGCTCCTATACCAGTTACCTTCCGTTTCCTGGACATTTATCATTTATAACCGAAATATGTGACTTTTTGGAAAATTTCAACCATGTTTACAAATCTATAGATACAATCCATTCGAGTTTGTAACAAAACAATTTAAGAGTTGATTATAAGTAAGTTATCTTCAATGTACTTATTATTTTATAAAAACAAACATATATTCTTATTTATCATATGAGATACTCCCCATATAAAATTTTGAACAAAAACGTTACTAAGGCCATTTTAGAAAAAAAAAATCGGACTATCAAGAATATGTCAATTAACTACCCTTAATTTGAATGCTGGAGTTAAAATTAAGAAATGGCATGAGGTAGGACAATACACCATTTAAATATCAATTTTGAGCAAAATCTACGAAACCATTCCGGTTGTAGTCCTAGGTTCAAACAGATATGAGGACAGACAGGCTTATAAGACCCCCTATTTTGGGTTACGAGGGCACATAAAATGTTAATATTCGTCATTATCTTGAGGTATTAAACTGTCCAAAGTGCAATACTATATCTATATGAGTTAGTAAAATAACGAACATAGGCCGGTATTGTTTGAAAGCGTATCATCGTTTGCTTCGACTCGCAAATGCATTATTCGCGACTGGTAGGATATGATGGCGGGGGTAAAGGTGGGGGGTAGTTAGGGAAATGCCCTGATACCAACCCCTCCCCTCTTCCTTTCTGTTCTGGGCACACACAATCCCCGATAAAACCCTGTGATTCCCCCGTCGGGATTAGAGCCAAGCCCCCGGGATAAGGGACAGGCACGACCAGACTACTGGAGCTTTTGGAACGAATTGGTCCCACCCCCGAGCTACGCCTTCAGCTGTTTACCTCGAGACTGACTGAGATCAAAACATTCAAATATATCATACATATGTTGTACTGATATGTTACTACAGTCCAATTCTCACACAAAGGGCTTTTACAAAATACAAACATACCTTTACGGTCAACATTGAAAACATTTTACTATATTATTATTATTTATTTTATATGTATTGATAATATACATTCAGCTCACATGACTTGACGTATTAATACGTGAAAGTAGATCTAAGAACTTCTCTGTCAAATAAGGAAGGCTCTAACTATGAAAAATTGGACTATGTACCGCCTTTGTTTTTATGCAATAAATATAGTTGGAAAATGAGTCTTGGAAACGGTTATCAAACTCAGGGCCTTTAGCTTGGAGAGCCACGCTCCACTACTGACTGAACTATCAAGGATTCAGACCATGCATGCCCTCCGCGTGTGAAGTCAGCGCTCAGGGCAGTCTTGAGAGAAACGCCCCAACCCCCCCATCCCCCCTGTCACGCCATCTTCTATTTACACCTTAATTCCAAGGTTCAAGGTTATGGAGAAAAAACAAGCGATGAAAACTTTACTGTGAAGACAGACACCAATTAAATAACACTTTTTAGATCATCTAAAGGTTTTGCTTCGCACTTTTTAACTCAAATAGTCATAATTAATTCATAAACATATACCTGTCACCTGACACCATGGCTGATAGGCCCAGCCCAGGAGTACATCTCAATTTTTATTGTTTAATAATGAGGTTAAATAAATATGTTTGAGTATAAATACGTCACACAATTCGAAAAACCAAAGTAACACATAAATTGTAGTTGTGAAATGTTCAGAATATTACTACGTAGTCACTCACTGTCCACTTTAACAAATCATAATTAATATAATCAGGATAGTTATTGATTTGTAGTCTAAATGGCTGTGAGGTGAACGAGCTTATGTTGTAGCGGTGCCACCGGTTACAACGGTTATTCTTATAACTCTAACCGATTTAATTCCACTGATGTTTTATAATACAACATATTATGCAATTTTATTTTCAATGTTTACAAGACATATTTTAAAAGTTTGGCAACATTATCCGTTGCAATCTGATCTAATGCCATTATAATATATTCAATCTTTAATTTTTTTTAAAAATTGACTAATAAAAAGGGGTTTACGAAGGGCGCCTCACGGTGCTCCTTGCTCACGGCGCCAGGGGCGGTCGCCCCGCTCGCCTCCCCCCTCCCCTCCTTTGCGATGGCCCTGGTACTATGCTAAGGATTGCCATCCCTTGTAAGGCAGAGCCGGTGAAGGACGTGTGTGTATTCATCAATTCCTTGAGATATCATTGAATGAGCAATCCCTTGAGATATCATTGAATGAGCAATCCTTGAGATATCATTGAATGAGCAATCCCTTGAGATGTCATTGAATGAGCAATCCTTGAGATATCATTGAATGAGCAATCTCTTGAGATATCATTGAATGAGACCATTCCTCGGTATCTCAGTGGTAGAGCATTGTCACTCTAAGCCAAAGGGCCCAGGTTTGATTCCCGTGATCATGTGTCATTTTTCAGCTATACAGTATATAATTTAATTGAAGGATTTTTCAAGGTCAGTTGAGACTGCAACTAAAATTAGCTTACGTCTTCATCAATATAACATAGCAGCTACTTTTAATGAGGGGGGTTAGCGTTAGAACGAACGTTTGAATTATTGGAAGAGCAGGAGTTCAATCCCTGCGTAGGTGACGCTATTATTGCTATACTTACAGAAACATTTGAACTCTATCAACGTACGAGGTCACAGGGTCAAGTGCTCGCCTCGCAGTCTGCAGTTCAAGGTACCAAATCCCGCTGAGGCCAACATATTTCTACTGAGCGATAAAAATCCGCACCCACGACTTCTTTCAGGGTTGAAGTAAAGAGGTGGATACCATGTCAATTGGACGATTAATCACATAACCCAATCTTGGGGCTGTAAACTCTTAGAAATCAACTTTGAATGGAAACTTCATGGGCAGAGGGGATACCCACCCTTTCTATTGGCACCGTTGGTCACCCAGCCTGCCTCCCTGCGCAGGGGCGCGGGCCGCGAGGTGAGGACCACCAGGTATTGGACGTCGCGCCAAGTCAGGTCCGGATTGGCCTGGAGGGCGAGCGCCACGATGCCAGCAGCCAGGGGCGCAGACGCCGACGTGCCGGTGTGGTCGAGGGTGCACAGCTTGTCCGGACGGAGGCGTGGGTCCATGTCAACCGTCGCGACGCTACGGTCCTGCCCAGGGGTCCCCGAACTGTAGGTGGTGGCCAGGGTGGAGGAGCACTCTTCCAGGTACCACGGCTTCCATCTGTCGACACCAACCGACGTTTGAATAACAGGATCAGCAACCAGGGACGTACCTGACATCTCAACAAGATTAGCAACCAGGGACGTACCTGACATCTCAACAAGATCAGCAACCAGGGACGTACCAAACATCTCGACAACAAGATCAGCAACCAGGGACGTACCTGACATCTCAACAAGATCAGCAACCAGGGACGTACCTGACATCTCAACAAGATCAGCAACCAGGGACGTACCAAACATCTCGACAACAAGATCAGCAACCAGGGACGTACCTGACATCTCAACTAGATCAGCAACCAGGGACGTACCTGACATCTCAACAAGATCAGCAACCAGGGACGTACCTGACATCTCAACAACAAGATCAGCAACCAGGGACGTACCAAACATCTTATCAACAAGATCAGCAGCCAGGGACGTACCTGATATCTCAACAAGATCAGCAACCAGGGACGTACCAGAGGTTTCAATAACAAGATCATCAACCAGGGACGTACCAAACATCTTATCAACAAGATCAGCAGCCAGGGACGTACCTGATATCTCAACAAGATCAGCAACCAGGGACGTACCTGACATCTCAACAACAAGATCAGCAACCAGGGACGTACCAGAGGTTTCAATAACAAGATCATCAACCAGGGACGTACCAGACATCTTAACAACAAGATCAGCAATCAGGGACGTACCTGACATCTCAACAAGATCAGCAACCAGGGACGTACCTGACATCTCAACAACAAGATCAGCAACCAGGGACGTACCAGAGGTTTCAATAACAAGATCATCAACCAGGGACGTACCAGACATCTTAACAACAAGATCAGCAATCAGGGACGTACCTGACATCTCAACAAGATCAGCAACCAGGGACGTACCTGAAATCTCAACAAGATTAGCAACCAGGGACGTACCAGAGATTTTAATAACAAGACCAGCAACAAGGGACTTACCTGAAATCTCAACAACAATATCAGCAACCAGGGACGTACCAAACATTTTAACAACAAGATCAACAGCCAGGGACGTACCAAACATCTTATCAACAAGATCAACAGCCAGGGACGTACCAAACATCTTATCAACAAGATCAGCAACCAGGGACGTACCTGACATCTCAACAAGATCAGCAACCAGGGACGTACCTGAAATCTCAACAAGATCAGCAACCAGGGACGTACCTGACATCTCAACAAGATCAGCAACCAGGGACGTACCTGAAATCTCAACAAGATCAGCAACCAGGGACGTACCTGAAATCTCAACAAGATCAGCAACCAGGGACGTACCTGACATCTCAACAAGATCAGCAACCAGGGATGTACCTGAAATATCAACAAGATCAGCAACCAGGGACGTACCTGAAATCTCAACAACAAGATCAGCAACCAGGGATGTACCAAACATCTTAACAACACAATCAGCAACCAGGGACGTACCAGACATTCAAACAAGTATCTTGGGGAGTGCACCAACTTAATTGATTTTGATTTCTCAGCACATTCATACCAAGTTGCATCCACCTCATTGAGATTCCAGACAACACCAAATACTGAAGGTTAAAGACTTTTTAATACTGGGTCTTACTACCCGTTAGGGTTATATGCATACATACTAATAATTATAATGGGGTAAGGATGAGGAAGGTTGGGTTTAGAGAAAGTGTACCCACATTTGCATGGAGTGAGAACATAAAAGCATTTAAAGAAAACCACTATCAGTACAATTGACCGGGATTCAAACCCAGATCTCCCAGTCATCGGCTGTCCGGTTTTCTGCGAGGGTGATGTCTTTGACCATTCGACCAGCGAGGTGGGTTCGGTGACCTTAACAATCTTGCCCACACCATGGGCCTTTCAACGATCTCGGACATGGCCGAGACTTACGAGGTGATCCTCCGTTTACTCTACCCCTTCTTTATGTAGCCCGACACCTTTATCCTTCCCTAGCAGTGGCTTTCACCGTCACCATGGCAACTGGAGGCGTCCATAGGGGTGAACAGATACAGTGTGCTCGCAGGGTGTTCCACCATTACGGGGGGGGGGGGGGGGGGGGGCACGAGTTAGATATCTCTCATCAGCGTGGTGGCATTTGAACATAACTTTTTCTCTCCATTTGGAAAGTCTGTTCAGAGTCCACTAGGCTTATGAGAGATATTTAACAACTGTTGATATTACCATGTGTAGGAAATTGAACTAAACATATCCTGTGGAGTATTTTATTTATTTTGGCCAAAAGCTGCAAACAAAGTGACCTTGACTTGTGTCTCCCTCTCCCGCCCTTCATCGACGGGAGCGTGTTGTTTGGCGTCCGTTATGGTAGTGCCCCCCCTTTTTTTTAAATAAACAACTTGGGCATTTGCTCCCGCCTAAAATAAACCGTAAGTGTTCTCAACCGTCGGCGAATCAGAGCCTTGATACTAGCAACTGCAAGTCATTAATATGACGTTTATTTTTTGATCGGTCCTGTTTCAGAACTACTAGTATGAAGGAATATTGGTAGGCTAGGTTAGGTTAGGCTACGTTAGGTTAGGTTAGTCATTGACCTGATATATATATTCTCCCGGGGAGGAAATAAAACAAAAATTAAATATTTAATAATCAGTAAATTATCACTAAACAAATTTTTTCCCCAAAAAATAAGTATATGTATATATATTTTTAATTTTTAATGTCAAGAACTCTCCATACATTCAATATGCTGGACTAACAACGATTACCATTCTGAAAAAAAAAAGTGATTCATACGAAATGTTTAGTAAAACAGGGGGAGAATTAAATAAAAATTAAATGTTTTCGTAAGTAAATAGTATAAAAAGGAGTTTGAATGTACAGTGGGCGTAAATACACACGGGCGCAACCAACACGTAGCCTCACCAACACGTTGCCTCACCAACACGTAGCCTCGCCCAGACATATCCTCGTCAACACGTAGCCTCGTCAACACGTAGCCTCACCAACGCGTAGCCTCACCAACACGTAGCCTCACCAACACGTAGCCTCGCCCAGACATATCCTCGTCAACACGTAGCCTCGTCAACACGTAGCCTCACCAATGCGTAGCCTCACCAACACGTAGCCACACCAAGACGTAGCCTCACCAACACGTAGCCTCACCAACACGTAGCCTCGCCCAGACATATCCTCACCAACACATAGCCTCGTCAACACGTAGCCTCGCCAACGCGTAGCCTCACCAACGCGTAGCCTCACCAATACGTAGCCTCACCAATGCGTAGCCTCACCAACACGTAGCATCACCAACACGTAGCCTCACCAACACGTAGCCTCGCCCAGACATATCCTCACCAACACGTAGCATCACCAACACGTAGCCTCGCCAACGCGTAGCCTCACCAACGCGTAGCCTCACCAATACGTAGCCTCACCAATGCGTAGCCTCACCAACACGTTGCCTCACCAACACGTAGCCTCGCCCAGACATATCCTCGTCAACACGTAGCCTCGTCAACACGTAGCCTCACCAACGCGTAGCCTCACCAACACGTAGCCTCACCAACACGTAGCCTCACCAATGCGTAGCCTCACCAACACGTAGCATCACCAACACGTAGCCTCACCAACACGTAGCATCACCAAAACGTAGCCTCACCAAGACGTAGTCTCACCAACACATAGCCTCACCAATACGTAGCCTCACCAACACGTAGCCCCATCAGCACTTAGCTTCACCAACACGTAGCCTCACCAACACGTAGCCTCACCAACACGTAGCCTCACCAACACGTAGCCTCACCAAGACGTAGCCTCACCAACACCAGGTCCCATAAGGAGGAAGGCTAGGAAAAACTGACGCATGTTTACGTAAGCAAGTGTTGCAGTTAATGCTACCTTTATTTTATATGAACGGACTGTCCTTTTGTAAATTTGGTTTGGTAAGAAAAAAGAAGAGGTTGGTTGTAGTGGTAAAAAGTTTGAAAACCACTATCCCAGCAAATATCTCAAAATATGAGTTTATGGGTATTCTGTCGATACTGGCATTTTACTTACGTCCATATTTTTCCATTATCGATGTTTAGTGGTTGATATATCTTTTATCTCCCAGCATCCCTTGCGCATGGTAAGAAAGGAAGGGGGGGGAGAAGGTACGTGTGAGGTCAAGAGAACAAGTGAGCAGGTTGGGACTGTCAGGGGTTTCTTCACCCGGGTGATTATAAGTAGTGGACTTTATATTTACAGAGGCAATGCTTGCATCCACAAGACAAACACATTCTCCGAGTCCTCTTCCAGACATATCTAGTCATCAACAAGACACAAATATTCTCTGAGTACTGCTCCTAGTTAACACTCAACCTCCCTTAGCTGTCTAGATATGGACCTAGTTAACACTCACCATGGACCTAGTTAACACTCATCCTTCCTAAGTTGTATAGATATGGACCTAGTTAGCACTCACCATGGACCTAGTTAACACTCGTGATAGGCCTAGCTAACACGCAACCTCCCTGAGTAGTCTATATACGGACCTAGTCAACACTCAACCTCTCTTACTAGTCTATATACGGACCTAGTCAACACTCACCCGCCTTGAGTAGTCTATATATGGACCTAGTCAACACTCAACCTCCGTGAGTAGTCTATATATGGACCTAGTCAACACTCAACCTTCCTGAGTAGTCTATATACGGACCTAGTCAACACTCAACCTTCCTGAGTAGTCTATATACGGACCTAGTCAACACTCACCCGCCTTGAGTAGTCTATATATGGACCTAGTCAACTCTCAACCTCCCTGAGTAGTCTATATACGGACCTAGTCAACACTCACCCGCCTTGAGTAGTCTATATACGGACCTAGTCAACACTCACCCGCCTTGAGTAGTCTATATACGGACCTAGTCAACACTCACCCGCCTTGAGTAGTCTATATATGGACCTAGTCAACTCTCAACCTCCCTGAGTAGTCTATATACGGACCTAGTCAACACTCACCCGCCTTGAGTAGCGCTAGAGATGGACAGAGTGAAGATGCTGTTTGTGTATCCATCACAGTTACAAGAATCCGTATGGCTTCCTCCGTTCCCAGAAGCCCACACAAAGATGGAACCCTTTCCTTTCCGACCCTGAAACATGAAAGAACCAAACCTCACATTCACCAGACGTTCAAATAAATCACATATGATGATGATGATAATAATAATAATAATAATAAAATCAATGTATATTATTGAATTAAGTTTTCTTTCCATAGAATCGACTTTTAAAATTTCAAGGCTCTAAACAGGCCAGAGATGATACAAAATTAATCTGGCACTAAGTAAACTCGTACGCCGAGCTTAAATATATTTTATATATATATTTTATTTAAATTTTATAGATAGAATTAACTTTGATTTGTTAAGAGCTTGAAAAACAAAAAGAAGCTGAACTTAGGAATAGCATCATGGGCTGCGGAACTTTTTTTTTGTCCAAGGGGGTTAAGTTAGGTTGAGTAAAAAACAAATGGGTTAGGGGAAGGAAATGACTGAAAGAATAACAAACATTAAAAAAAACTAAAAAAATACCGTTATATGCAGGGTTTATTAGTTTTAACATAATACTATTGATGGTGTGACAAGATTTTCCAAATAGAGTTTGATTAGGATTAAAATAGAACAATGCAATCTGTAAATTTGGATATCACTGAACACACAAAAGAAATTGTCTGTGCAGGGCCGGATTAATGCATGTTCCAAGTGTGCCACACACAGGGGCCCCATAGGTAAAGGGCCCTCCACCCGCCTGATAAAATAAATCATTTTGACTTTTTAATTTGTGATAGTATTATATTTTAATATTTCAATTTTTCTTATGTTTTTTCGTAAGATTTATCTTAAACTAATCTAGAAATTCCCTAATCGAAGGGCGCTGGTAGCCTGGTATTACACGGAGTTCGACAGTCTGTGCTTAAAAATTAAAGCAATATTATATTTTGGTAAACAGGTAATAATACATATCTGCAGACGGTACTGTTAACTTTTGACAGAAAAATAAACATTGATCTTCTATAGTCCAATTGTGCTCTTTAGCGATTTAGGCAAACACTACAGATCGCTTGGGAGAATCTTTGACAATTACTTCTATATAATTCACCCACTGAAAACAGTCTAGAATCAAGAAAATTATTTGGCTTAGTCTTGTAATGCTAAATTAAGCGCATGAGCTGCTCAATGAATATATAATGGTAATGGCTGCTTGCTAGTATTATTGTTTTTACTCCAATTTTTGCACCAGCCATTTTGAAGTCACCGTCATAGATTTGTCCTCAAAATGGTATAAAGTTAAACCTAGGCGGAGCATTGTATCTTTGACTAAACTAAATAATGCCTCTCCAGTCATTGATAATATTTCGTATAACCAATGAACACCTGATCAATTTTGAATGTGTCATGATATACAGTTCGGATATTTATTGACACTTGCTGCTAATGACACTAGTTTCATCCACTATTAAAGCAAGCTCTCTTCTCTTTTTTTTTTATAATTTCAACCCACCGCGAAGAATATAATGATACTAATTTTTACGTTTTCATTTTGGATATCAGATGAAATGAACTGTTTTTATCCTGCGTCAAAAAATTTCAAGTTATGGAACGTCATTTCCTCTCAAAAAGAGGAGCTTAATGAAATACCCTTCATCACTGTCCTGATTCCCAAGTGATAATCCCTGACATGCTAAAACAAAGCATGAAATATGGGTATATATCCTCGCCAAATAGTTCATTCACGAAACCTAAGGTTGGGACCAATTATTTTTTTATTTTCCATTGATTTACTTTTTAACTTTTATTTAACTCAAACGTTAATATATTTTGATATTGTGTTAAAATCCCCCAAAAATAAGAAATGTGAATTTTGAAAGAAAGGATTATCTAATTAATTTGTTCAATGTTATTGGTCAGTGATCAAAATAATCTCAAGTAAATTGCTAAACAATCTGTCCAACGCCCTTACAACACCCTTAAACCTCTACACTTTTAAGAGAATTAAGGGGCAAATGTACTTCATCTCTAGTTCTGGCACCTATGGATGGAATAAAATATTTAATAATTAATTTATTGGTTTTTGTGTGATTTTTGGTTTAGCAATACACGTACATTATGTTAATATCACTTGAAAACTCAGTAACTCTAGGAACTATAACATCTCTAAATATTCACAACACAACAGTCATTATTAGTTGCCCTTTTTAGCCTCATAATTGAACATTTTCCCTGGAGTTAGTTACAAACAGACTTCCAAGCACACCCGTAGATGACAATGCAAACAAAACACAATGGAAGCTTTGTTTAATTTGCTTGACATAACTAGAAACAGTCCTGCGACGAAAACACCTCAAAGAGTTTATTGTATACTATTAAGTTTATTCTTGTAATAAACTCTAAAATTAATTAGCTATTTGACTTAGATAGTAATACTGCTGACGCAAATTATGGGCACCATTAAAATCTCTTTGTATGATATTTTCAAATCAGTTTTATGGAGAGCAATATAATAACAGTTATGTGAACAATAGACCTCGCTCCCTCCATTTTAAGTTAAAATATTCTGTATATTATACCCTTGGATTTGAAGTTGATATATTTTATTTGTGATCAATCTAGATAGGAAAACAAGTAATAATATATAAACAAAACATTATATCACATAAAATGACCGTTTTCAGCTGTTTAAGACGTTAGTCTCATAATAAATATCAAAATTCAACTAATTCACCCTAGGTGCTCAAAGGATTTCTTAGAATTTTAATTTAAATCACTTATGATAAGATATTAAACAAAACACTTTTTGAGTGGCCACCATCTTAAATTTATTTATTTATTCAGCACCGCGTCTTACTACCCGTTAGGGTTATACGCTTCCATCTTAAAGAATATAACCCACCACAAAACCGTATATATACGTTGATTGTCCAAGGTTCAAAGACCACCTATGCCAAATCTCATTAGAATTGGTTAACGCATTTGGCAGTTATCGTGAAAGAGAGAGAGAGACCAAATTCCAAATGGTTGAGTTAAAACCGGACCTCGCCCCACTCGGTCAATCAGGATTGACCTTAGAGAAGTGGATGTAGATGAGAATGGTCCTATCGACAGGACATCGTGGAAGAGGCTGAGAGAGAAAGGACTGCTAACAGACTGCTGTTCAAAGGATCACAAGGTAAAAGGTAAGGGCAATACAATTGATATTTACTGTCCAATTATATTGACTAAATTTAATATAAAATAGCTTCTCTGACTATCGTATTCAAAAATAATACGAATTTTATTAAAATAATTGCATATCTGCTTAAAATTTAATTATGATTGGTATAAAGTGAAAATTTTCCAATTTCGCTTATCAAATGTCAATGCACCGGTTGTTATATTTTATTTAATCATATTTGAAAAAATAAATATTCTATTTACTTTGTTATTATCAGGGGAAACACCTGCATGAGTGGACACGCGGTCTAAATGTTAGGCTCATTTGTCTTATTTGCTCGTGAAGGATTCAGAATTTTAACTCGAGCCTGGTGTAGTGGGGATGGTTTCCTTTAATTATTTCCCACACTCCAACCTCGCCTATGCGATTACATTTCCTCTAATTATTCCTTTCTCACTATTACCCATTATTGTAACTATATAGGGCTACAAATATCTCGAACGGGTAGTAAGACATGGAATAAAAATAAAAAAAATACAAATGAATCAAATTGAAATGTCAGTTAAAGGAATACAAATATGGTCAAATTTGTAATAAAATGTTTGATTTGATAATTCTGGCTGTCGTTCGTAATTGAATGGATTCACTATATTTTCATTGCAATATCCTTATCTTAGACCTAAAAAGTTAAGATCTACCTTCTAATATTCATACGCCAAGTCATGTTATCTACAGCTGTCACATTTGATATTATCAATATATTTAAAATAAAAATAATAATAATATATATTAAAATGTAGCAATGTTTGTATTTTCTAAAATGTCTTTCTATGGAAACTGGACTGTATTTTAACTCGGTATGTTTATATTTTGTTTATAAGGAGATCTCATTTAAACAATATGGCTAGTTATGTTGTCTGTCCTTAGAACGTTTTCTCCCGGAGGCGGGAACAAAAGAGTATCGCAGAGGGCACTGGAGCATAAAATGCGGTTGTCTGTGACATGTTAGCGCGGGCGAATTCTGGAAATTTTATTTTTAGACGAGAAGTTATTTGGAGAAGACTCAAGATCCAGGAGAAATATTATACTCTAGGTGGTGTATAGTAGGTATAAGGTAAAGTATCAGGAAGTAAATAACATTCAGTTTGGTCGCCTGTATATAGACTTTCAGCCAATCTGATGGTACAAAGGAGGGTCTACCTACGCAGGTTGTCTACACGTTGAGCCCGCAATGAGATGCTATTATGATATTCAATATGGAGTTGTAAGCAAGTGGGAGTTTTAAATATAACTTAAGCCTAATTCACCAAACCCTGGTGACCGTTGGGATAATTTCCCTTAAAGAGAAAAATATCCTAGGAATCAGCCGAGAATTGAACCCGGGGCCCCTAGGTTTATAGTCAGCTGCGATGACCACTACAAAACGGGACCAAATATAAGATAAGTTGAGAATACACAAGAAGAATACTATACTGGAGGTGGTGTATAGTAGGTATAGGCTAACGGCTATATTGTGAATACACAGAGGAGATATACTTTGGGGGTGTATACTAGATAGGTTCAAGTGTGTAGTAGAAAAGTCTAGTTGGGTAGTAGTTAGGTCCATGTAGATAGTAGATAGGTCCAGTGGGTTGTAGATAGGTCCAGTTGGGTTGTAGATAGGTCCAAGGGGATGAAGAAATGTCTCGGACAGTTTCTAAGTCGTTCAAGAAAGAGCTCCCTCACTTGACTCAGGAACCCTGACTTATAGCTATAAATACAAGGGTGATGGGTGAGAATCTGGAAAAAATGTATGTGATTGTTCTGTTCTGTCCCTGAAGAGGGGACACTGTCCCAGCCTCACCTTGGTGACGCCATGGATGAGCGCCTGTGAGATTGTCTGTTTTGTCCCTCAAGAGGGGACACTGTCCCAGCTTCATCTTGGTGACGCCATGGATGAAGGCTGTGAGATTGTTCAGTTCTGTTCCTCAAGAGGGGACACTGTCCCAGTCTCACCTTGGTAACACTATGGATGAAGGCCTGTGAGATTGTTCAGTTCTGTTCCTCAAGAGGGGACACTGTCCCAGTCTCACCTTGGTAACACTATGGATGAAGGCCTGTGAGATTGTTCAGTTCTGTCCCTCAGGAGGGGACACTGTCCCAGCCTCACCTCGGTAACGCCATGGATGAAGGCTTGTGAGATTGTTCAGTTCTGTCCCTCAAGAGGGGACACTGTCCCAGCCTCCCTCGGTAACGCCATGGATGAAGGCCTGTGAGATTGTTCAGTTCTGTCCTCAAGAGGGGACACTGTCCCAGCCTCACCTTGGTGACGCCATGGATGAAGGCCTGTGAGATTGTCAGTCTGTTCCTCAGAGGGGACACTGTCCAGCCTCACCTGGTGACGCATGATGAAGGCCTGTGAGTTTGTTCAGTTCTGTCCCTCAAGAGGGACACTGTCCAGCTCCCCTTGTGACGCCATGGATGAAGGCCTGTGAGATTGTTCAGTTCTGTCCCTCAGAGGGACACTGTCCCAGCTCACCTTGGTGACGCCATGGATGAAGGCCTGTGAGATTGTTCAGTTCTGTCCTCAGAGGGGACACTGTCCAGCCTCACTTGGTGACGCCATGGATGAACGCCGTCGAGCGAGGGCCCTGGTCCATTCAGTCCATTCGGTCTTCCTGGACCCCAGAGGCGCTGTACACGTCAATTGTCGGGATTCAAACCCAGAGCCGGCCTCACGCGTCGTTCACTGTCCGTCCAGCATGCGCACGCTGAGAACAAAATACGGCGCATTACTGATGTGAGTGTTAGGGGTCGATTACAGTAAACCGAATGGGTGAAATTGAGGTTTTCCTTTAGTATTTCTCTGAATCCTGTTGTAGCTCCAAGTAGAGATTTATTAGGTATTAATGGGTGGTTCGGATTACACTATACTCACTATGTATCCCATTCTTAATATCCCCACCTCCTGACAGGAGTGAACCAGACTAATGGTACCTCCTATGCTGGCGTTGTAAGCGACACCAACGCCGCAGTGCTGGTTGAAGGCGCCAGCTGCCACTTCGCCAGCGCACCTTGTGCCGTGCTTGTTGTCACCGTTGTCACGGGGCGTCGGGTCGGCGTCGTTCTCGTTGATGTCGGCACTCGCCAGGGCGTCCTGTAACACATAGGTCCAATATTGTACAAACAAATCTTGTGTGGAGGGAACATAAGCACTTCCTGGTACAGAACATAATGCCAGTGCTCTCGAACATGTCTGAGACTTTATAAACAAACCTTGTGTGGAGGGAACATAAACACTTCCTGGTACAGAACATAATGTCGTGTGAACATGTCTGAGACTTTATAAACAAACCTTGTGTGGAGGGAACATAAGCACTTCCTGGTACAGAACATAATGTCGGTGTTCTCGAACATGTCTGAGACTTTATAAACAAACCTTGTGTAGAGGGAACATAAGCACTTCCTGGTACAGAACATAATGTCGGTATTCTCGAACATGTCTGAGACTTTATAAACAAACCTTGTGTGGAGGGAAGATCATCGCAACTTTTTGAGATACGAAATAATTTATTATTGAAAATTTGTACTTTTTTTAAAATAGCAATTCGTCCTACTAACTGTTCGAGCTATATGCCTTGTTGTACTGTTAAAATCAAAATTTTTATTTAAATATATTCTTTTATAAGACCAATAGTTTCCACTCTATAATAAAATATATTTTCTAAATGAAGGTTTTGGAAATAGGCAGTTTATTGTAATGCTCTTTGGTGGTATGTGTAGATATGTTTCCATGTTTATGTAACAATTTATATTGTTTTGTTTCAAGTATTTTACGAATTTTGAGTAAATGTTTAAATTCTTAGCTAAGGAAGTGAGAATGTCTGTGCGGTACATTGTATGCTAACATTTATTTTTCTTGAATGGTTTTCCCATCTAACTCCAAGAAAATGGTGGTTTACATCCTCTAAATACGACCTTTCTTATCCCTACTACAGTAGTGTAGATCTACATATATTCTGGATGGGTGGTAAGACGCAAAGCCCAGAAAGAAAAACATTTTTCCTAATATTATATTTTTTCTAAATATTAATAAATCTCTTCAATTGTCTTATCTGAGATATTTATAAATTGTGTGTTTTAATTAAAGTGCTAAATTTTAATTTGAAAATGTCATAATAGTCGTTTTGACATTGGCCCTTTTATCTGTGACCGAGTGGTTAGGGTGATCTAGCGGGACTTGGTTCTATCCCAGACTACATTTAGATATTTGTGTGTGGGGTCCTTCTATTAATAATATGGGGATATAGATTCCTCTACTAGGCCGGTTGTCTACTGATAAGTGTTTTTATCTTCAGTTAAGTTAGTTTGTAAGTCGTGTGCTGATAAACAGCCATTGCTAATTGAGAAATAAATTGTACTCCATACACCGTAAATAACTAAGTGTAAATGAAATATTATCTAAAATTAAAATGTACTTTATTTTGAAAACACATATTATATTAGACTAATTATATACTATGAACTTTGAGACTATAAAATTATGGTAGAAATCAGTTTGATTAAACTAAATATAAAACTACGATAGTTTATTAAAAATGTTAAACTCGTTAAGTAGTTTCTTGTTTTATTGGAAACTCGAATAGAAAGTGGTAATCTAGAGCTTGCTCCGTGGATTGTAATAAATCATTTTAAATAAATAGTGAAATATTTACAAACGGTTTTACTATCGTTCTCACAAGGTCTATTTTTTGTTACAAAATAAACAACTCTGGGAAATAGAATTTATAAACAAACAAACAAACAAAACAAACAAACGTTCATTTCAAGTAATGCATTTTCTCGCCAAAGATGAACGGGGTTTCCAAATAGCCAATTGCGATGTGTTTATTTTCTATCTTTCCCCCCCCCCCCCCTCCGTAAAATTCACTGAAACTGAAACATCTTTTTTTTTGTTTGTTTTTCCTCTATCCATCGTCTAAAAAAAAAACTAATTTACTTTAAACACATTAATTCAGGTTTTTTTTGGTTGTATTATCGGCCCAATCAATCAAGTTCCTCTGTTGTCAATCAAACACTTGTATCCGATCAAGTGAGTGCGCGCATGAACCTAGAGAAGGGAGGATAGGTCAGAAGGGAGGGAGGGGGGAATAGAAGGGTCAGATCACGGAACAAGGAGGGGAAGGAATACACACTTCAGTTACTTCACGAATCGGACATCAACACATACGGTTAACAGTAAGTGCTGTCATACTGGTAGAGATGAAACACACGGTTAACAGTAAGTGCTGTCATACTGGTAGAGATGAAACACACGGTTAACAGTAAGTGCTGTCATACTGGTAGAGATGAAACACACGGTTAACAGTAAGTGCTGTCATACTGGTAGAGATGAAACACACGGTTAACAGTAAGTGCTGTCATACTGGTAGAGATGAAACACACGGTTAACAGTAAGTGCTGTCACACTGGTGGAGATGAAACACACGGTTAACAGTAAGTGCTGTCACACTGGTAGAGATTAAACACACGGTTAACAGTAAGTGCTGTCATACTGGTAGATATGAAACACACGGTTAACAGTAAGTGCTGTCATACTGGTAGAGATTAAACACACGGTTAACAGTAAGTGCTGTCATACTGGTAGAGATGAAACACACGGTTAACAGTAAGTGCTGTCACACTGGTAGAGATTAAACACACGGTTAACAGTAAGTGCTGTCATACTGGTAGATATGAAACACACGGTTAACAGTAAGTGCTGTCATACTGGTAGAGATTAAACACACGGTTAACAGTAAGTGCTGTCATACTGGTAGAGATGAAACACACGGTTAACAGTAAGTGCTGTCATACTGATAGAGATTAAACACACGGTTAACAGTAAGTGCTGTCACACTGGTAGAGATTAAACACACGGTTAACAGTAAGTGCTGTCACACTGGTAGAGATTAAACACACGGTTAACAGTAAGTGCTGTCACACTGGTAGAGATTAAACACACGGTTAACAGTAAGTGATGTCACACTGGTAGAGATTAAACACACGGTTAACAGTAAGTGCTGTCATACTGGTAGATATGAAACACACGGTTAACAGTAAGTGCTGTCATACTGGTAGAGATTAAACACACGGTTAACAGTAAGTGCTGTCATACTGGTAGAGATGAAACACACGGTTAACAGTAAGTGCTGTCACACTGGTAGAGATTAAACACACGGTTAACAGTAAGTGCTGTCATACTGGTAGAGATTAAACACACGGTTAACAGTAAGTGCTGTCATACTGGTAGAGATGAAACACACGGTTAACAGTAAGTGCTGTCACACTGGTAGAGATTAAACACACGGTTAACAGTAAGTGCTGTCACACTGGTAGAGATTAAACACACGGTTAACAGTAAGTGCTGTCACACTGGTAGAGATTAAACACACGGTTAACAGTAAGTGCTGTCATACTGGTAGAGATGAAACACACGGTTAACGGGAAGTGCTGTCATACTGGTAGATAAGAAACACACGGTTAACGGGAAGTGCTGTCATACTGGTAGAGATGAAACACACGGTTAACAGTAAGTGCTGTCATACTGGTAGATATGAAACACACGGTTAACAGTAAGTGCTGTCACACTGGTAGAGATGAAACACACGGTTAACAGTAAGTTCTGTCATACTGGTAGATATGAAACACACGGTTAACAGTAAGTGCTGTCATACTGGTAGAGATGAAACACACGGTTAACAGTAAGTGCTGTCACACTGGTAGAGATGAAACACACGGTTAACAGTAAGTGCTGTCATACTGGTAGATATGAAACACACGGTTAACAGTAAGTGCTGTCATACTGGTAGAGATTAAACACACGGTTAACAGTAAGTGCTGTCATACTGGTAGAGATGAAACACACGGTTAACAGTAAGTGCTGTCATACTGATAGAGATTAAACACACGGTTAACAGTAAGTGCTGTCACACTGGTAGAGATTAAACACACGGTTAACAGTAAGTGCTGTCACACTGGTAGAGATTAAACACACGGTTAACAGTAAGTGCTGTCACACTGGTAGAGATTAAACACACGGTTAACAGTAAGTGCTGTCATACTGGTAGAGATAGAAACACACGGTTAACGGGAAGTGCTGTCATACTGGTAGATAAGAAACACACGGTTAACGGAAGTGCTGTCATACTGGTAGAGATGAAACACACGGTTAACAGTAAGTGCTGTCAACTGGTAGATATGAAACACACGGTTAACAGTAAGTTGCTGTCACACTGGTAGAATGAAACACACGGTTAACAGTAAGTTCTGTCATACTGGTAGATATGAAACACACGGTTAACAGTAAGTGCTGTCATACTGGTAGAGATGAAACACACGGTTAACAGTAAGTGCTGTCACACTGGTAGAGATGAAACACACGGTTAACAGTAAGTGCTGTCATACTGGTAGAGTATGAAACACACGGTTAACAGTAAGTGCTGTCATACTGGTAAAGATGAAACACACGGTTAACAGTAAGTGCTGTCACACTGGTAAGATTAAACACACACGGTTAACAGTAAGTGCTGTCACACTGGTAGAGATTAAACACCACGGTTAACAGTAAGTGCTGTCACACTGGTAGAGAATTAAACACACGGTTAACAGTAAGTGCTGTCACACTGGTAGAAATTAAACACACGGTTAACAGTAATGCTGTCACACTGGTAGAGATTAACACACGGTTAACAGTAAGTGCTGTCACATGGTAGAGATTAAACACACGGTTAACAGTAAGTGCAGTCACACTGGTAGAGATGAAACACACGGTTAACAGTAAGTGCTGTCATACTGGTAGATATGAAACACACGGTTAACAGTAAGTGCTGTCATACTGGTAGATAAGAAACACACGGTTAACAGTAAGTGCTGTCACACTGGTAAAGATGAAAATTTTCCGGTAAATTTTGAATAGGAAAAATTTTCTGCAGTGGCGGCTTGCGGTGGAGGGGTTAAATTGTAAAGCTGGCACTTACAGCTAATTATTCTTCACAATATGTTTTGTTAAGAGATGAGAAGGCTATGATAAGGGGGGAGGGGTATTGGGGAGGGGTAGATAGGAAGCACGGTTGATGCGGGGGGAGAGGGCATGAGGAAGTGTAGATAGGAAGCACGGTTGATGCGGGGGGAGAGGGCATGAGGAAGTGTAGATAGGAAGCACGGTTGATGCGGGGAGGAGAGGGCACGAGGAAGGGTAGATAGGAAGCACGGTTGATGCGGGGAGGAGAGGGCACGAGGAAGTGTAGATAGGAAGCACGGTTGATGCGGGGAGGAGAGGGCACGAGGAGGGGTAGATAGGAAGCACGGTTGATGCGGGGGGAGAGGGCATGAGGAAGTGTAGATAGGAAGCACGGTTGATGCGGGGAGGAGAGGGCACGAGGAAGGGTAGATAGGAAGCACGGTTGATGCGGGGAGGAGAGGGCACGAGGAAGTGTAGATAGGAAGCATGGTTGATGCGGGGGGAGAGGGCACGAGGAAGTGTAGATAGGAAGCACGGTTGATGCGGGGAGGAGAGGGCACGAGGAAGTGTAGATAGGAAGCACGGTTGATGCGGGGAGGAGAGGGCACGAGGAGGGGTAGATAGGAAGCACGGTTGATGCGGGAGGAGAGGGCATGAGGAAGTGTAGATAGGAAGCACGGTTGATGCGGGGAGGAGATGGCACGAGGAAGTGTAGATAGGAAGCACGGTTGATGCGGGGAGGAGAGGGCACGAGGAAGTGTAGATAGGAAGCACGGTTGATGCGGGGAGGAGAGGGCACGAGGAGGGGTAGATAGGAAGCACGGTTGATGCGGGGGGAGAGGGCATGAGGAAGTGTAGATAGGAAGCACGGTTGATGCGGGGAGGAGAGGGCACGAGGAAGTGTAGATAGGAAGCACGGTTGATGCGGGGAGGAGAGGGCACGAGGAGGGGTAGATAGGAAGCACGGTTGATGCGGGGGGAGAGGGCATGAGGAAGTGTAGATAGGAAGCACGGTTGATGCGGGGAGGAGAGGGCACGAGGAAGTGTAGATAGGAAGCACGGTTGATGCGGGGGGAGAGGGCACGAGGAAGTGTAGATAGGAAGCACGGTTGATGCGAGGGAGGGGGGGAGACAAATGTCTCGCCAACCTCAACATTATTTCAGTCAACTTATTGATGATAAAAAAATTGAGTTATGATTTATGAACTAAACGGGTCTACAAAGTCTCGCATTCATTTGTTTCTTTACTACTTTCTTTTTAATGACCACGTCTTACTAGCTGTTCGGGTTGTACGTCTATGTACTAATCACGCTAGTGTGTTTAAGACGAGGAGGGTTGAATTTAGAGGAATAGTACCTACATTTGCGTTGAGGTTGGAAAACCATTAAGGAAAAACCACCTTTGGTGCACCCAACCGAGATCTAACCCCAATCTCCCCATCATCGGAAGTTTAGTACAATGCGAGAATAGCAGGTTAGACCATGTGGTCACCGAGGCAGGTATTTCTTTACTACTACTATCACTACCATCAATTATTATTATCCATTTAATCAGTTGAAATTAAATTTACATAAATAATAATTGAAAATCTTCCGTCTCACATCTCTACACAATGGTCAGATCACCATAAACCTCTCTTTCTAACACCAGCTGTTGGTGTTGACGCTAGTGTCCATCAGGGGTAGGATGGGCGCTGTTGGTGTTGACGCTAGTGTCCACCAGGGGTAGGATGGGCGCTGTTGGTGTTGACGCTAGTGTCCACCAGGGGTAGGATAGGCGCTGTTGGTGGGTTTTTTTTCCCCTTGTCCATCGGGTCATTCGACTCAGGAGGACGTTGGTTGGGACACGCTATCTAGAGGTGGAGTCTCCTGTTTCGTTTTGTTTTAAGTATGTTTGCTGGCCGTGAGACAAGATTTCTCAACTCCCTGGATATTTAGACTTCTTTCCCTAAGCAAGCGAGTGACCACCGCTCTAGTAGTTCACCTTCCCGTCTGACCAGGTACAACGGACGCGGAAACGCTGGGGTCGGTTCGACAAGGAAAGACTCGGCTCCTGGAGTTGGAACCGTTCGTGGGCGGGTCAACTTGTCCAGGTATGTGACTGTAGTACTAAGAACCTCTCTTTGTTCAGTCCAAGAGCTGTAGGTGTGCCTGAGACATGTTTTTTACGTTCAGCGTTGTGTCTAATGTGACTGTAGTACTAAGAGCCTCTCTTTGTTCAGTCCAAGAGCTGTAGGTGTGCCTGAGACAAGTTGATTAGGCTCAGCGCTGTGCCTAACGTGACTGTAGTACTAAGAGTCTCTCTTTGTTCAGTCCAAGAGCTGTAGGTGTGCCTGAGACAAGTTGATTAGGCTCAGCGTTGTGTCTAATGTGACTGTAGTACTAAGAGCCTCTCTTTGTTCAGTCCAAGAGCTGTAGGTGTGCCTGAGACAATTTATTTACGTTCAGCGTTGTGCCTAACGTGACTGTAGTACTAAGAGCCTCTCTTTGTTCAGTCCAAGAGCTGTAGGTGTTCCTGAGACATGTTGTTTACTTTCAGCGCTGTGCCTAATGTGACTGTAGTACTAAGAGCCTCTCTTTGTTCAGCCCAAGAGCTGTAGGTGTGCCTGAGACAAGCTCTTTACGTTCAGCACTGTGTCTAATGTGACTGTAGTACTAAGAGCCTCTCTTTGTTCAGTCCAAGAGCTGTAGGTGTGCCTGAGACATGTTTTTTTACGTTCAGCGTTGTGCCTAATGTGACTGTAGTACTAAGAGCCTCTCTTTGTTCAGCCCAAGAGCTGTAGGTGTGCCTGAGACATGTTGTTTACTTTCAGCGCTGTGCCTAATGTGACTGTAGTACTAAGAGCCTCTCTTTGTTCGGTCCAAGAGCTGTATGTGTGCCTGAGACATGTTGTTTACGTTCAGCGCTGTGCCTAATGTGACTGTAGTACTAAGAACCTCTCTTTGTTCGGTCCAAGAGCTGTAGGTGTGCCTGAGTCAAGTTGTTTATGTTCATTGTTTATGTTCAGCGTTGTGCTAACATGCATAGTGTCAGCTCTCCTGCTGACTCCCCGCGAGGAATTATTTGGTTTCATTTGTGTCCTATCTGACTTCACGCGCGTGTTCTTAGTGAAACGGTCGTTTAACTACATCCCCCATAATGCGCGTGAGTCTAGTACAGTGATTGAGACTGAACAAGTTTTGATCACTGCCGCGGGACACTTGCTCATTGTTCTGTAAACACCCTCTTTCGGGTGTTTTGGTGGGTGATGTTTGTTTTGAATTTCATTGGTCTCGCTACGTTAAGTGTCATTCACTCTTATGCCGGGATCACGATCAACTTAAAGTCAACTTAACGTAACTTAACTTAAAGGATCTCCTCGTGTGATTAAATTGAAGCGATCACGATGCAGGTAACTTAACGTAAGAGATGACCTGGGAGGTCTTTTACTTTAAGTGAACGTTACTTGAAGGGTATCACGTGATCTAGCCAGCCAATCATTATGCGAGTGACGTCAACAGGGCTATTTAGTAATTCATTTGTTGGTTTTATGACCAATGTTTACTCTTTAGCGTAAGTTCTAGTGATCAAACATTGAAACAAAATAATTAAACTAAAATAGGAAAGCTAAATTTATCAAAACAGTTTAGTAATATATATTTATTATATCGATTGAAAACTGTAAACATTCACAGATCACTGTACAAATAGTACAAATCACAGATCATACTCGAGGATGAAGATGTTTGGCTCGAGTTGTTACGTTAAGTTACGTGAATCGTGATCACACATACGTTAAGTTAACTTTAAGTGAACGTTACGTTAAGTTAACGTGAAGTTGCTCGTGATCCTGGCATTAATGATGGGGAAAACCTACTGAGACGTTTCTTTAAATTAAATAGTTCACGAAGCAAACTTTTAAGGACAGTAGGTCTGAATTAGTCATGGGGGGGTAGTATTCACGCAATTTACGATGTGACCAGGAAAATGTTCGACTACAAATCAAGCAAGTCATCGGGTGCTTTAGTACACTAACAACGTAATAATAATATTTTAATGGTTGTTTGTGGGAATGAGGTCTCGAAGCAATGTTACACGACGCAAAGGACTCTTGGTATGGTCATGACAAACTGATGCATCAGTTGGAAAAATTGTAATTAATATAATTAGCATTTATTATAATAACTTGTGGTAGACTCTTTGATTAAAGTGGGGTTTGATTGACTTTAATTTAAAGAAGCCACAAAAAAAGTTAGGGTCTCGCCCTGGTTTGAGATAGGGTGGTATTTTGAACCTTGATTTCGGGCACGGTTGTTTAAGGGTACCGTTAATTTTTTGGGATGATTTGTATTGAGATTTTTGCCCCTGGCCCACTTAGTTGACCACGTGGTCTAACGCGCTACTCTCGCAGTAGACTAGACGTGCCGTGTTAGCAGCCCGTGTTAGCAGCCACCTGTGGTGGCTAGGAAGAGAATGTTACTATTTACAACGTATGTAGATGGTGTGCAGCTCTGGCGTACCTCCCAGTTGAAAAGGTTAGGTTAGGTTAGAGGTTAGGTTAGGTTAGCCACCTGCTAGCCTATATAGCGAAATTCGAATAAAGAGAAGACATCAAAACATGTAAATAGTACACATTATCTTCCTAGCCACCACAGGGTGGCTACTAACACGTAATCGTTGACTTGGAAAGGGCGCCTGTCAACCCTCATCTTGAGGTAAGGTGGCTACTTGCACAGGTGGCAACTTACACGGTGAATTACACGAACGACTAGACTACCGATGACAGGGAGATCAAGGTTCAAATACGGTCGGGTGTATTGAGGGTGTTTTTCAAAATGATTTTTCACTTTCCTCCACGCAAATGCGGGTAAATATCCTCTAAATATAAACTTCCTAATCCCTAAAAATATTAGCATAATTAGTACATGAGCATATAGCCCGAATGGGTAGTAAGATGTGGTGCTAAAAATCATAAAAAATAGTAAATAACTAGATCTTGTCATGGTTCATTCGTCCAGAGAGATTTTAACTAATTCTACTCCTCCTGTATGAGAACACCTTTGCTGCAGAGCTCACTTGAGGGAGACATTATACAAGGAGAGCTCTTGTTTGATAACAAATGAGCCGATAGAGTGATTAATTTTATATTTTATTTTTTAGCACCACGTCTTACTTACCCGTTCAGGTTATACGCTTAAGTACTAATTACTCTAATGGATTAGGAATTGGGATGGTTGAATTTAGAGGAAGTGAACCCCATTTGCTTGGGGAGAGAGAGTGGAAAACCATTTAGGAAAAATCACCCCCAGTTCACCCGACCGAGAATCGAACCTCGATCTCCCCGTCCTTGGTTGTCTAGCTCAACACGACTAGGCGCGTTAGCCAACTACGCCACTGAGGTGGGTGATAGAGTGATAATCACTGTGATAATAGTCCATCTATATTTAATGAGTGTGATTATACCCTGAAGAAATAAAGTAAATGTTGATTATTGATTATTATTTAACAATGTTTATGAAGTTTATGAATAACTCCGTTTAGGCTCTTGTTTTTGGTAGTTCTCTGTTCTTGACCCATGCCTTGGAAATATCATCATTGATTGATTGATTGATGTGGACTTGTTGTGAGGCCAGCATCTGGTACAACTAATCTGTTAAAGCGAAGGTCAGTGCAAAAGTACTGAATTTTTCCCACTCTCCCTTCACGCTAATGCAGGTACACTTCTTCTAAAATTGAGATTCCTCATCCCTAACTTACTAGCGTTGCTAGGTTGTATGCGTATATAACAAAAGTGTTTGGTAAGAGGGGAAGGTGTAGTTAGGAGTGTAGTTAAGTGATGAATCCTCACCTCGCAGCTCCATGCCTCCGGACCAGTTTCCCTAAACATGTCGCATCGCACACAAACAGTATAAATCTGTCACCGGTGACTGCCAATCAACCTGGTGGCCTTTTTTTTTACGAGACAAGTATTCAATTTATTCGGCCCATATGTCGTCCCGCGTAGAAGTTCCGTCCGTACTGCCTTTGGCCCAAGATTTTCATACGCGTCCGCGCTCTATTTTACAGCCGGACTGCTATTTATTTATTTATTTATTTATTCCCCTCCCCCCCATCCCTCTCCAAAAGGAAAAGTACACACTTTTCCAATCAATGTTGACCTCTTGTAGGGCCATCAGGACTTTAATTTGTGAGCAAGTTATTGAACCCAGGACACACCTACTGCTTAGGACCACGATATTATGATGAACCTTAAAGTTACAAGTATACCCAAACTAATAAAAAATAGGGTCTTAAAATTGTGTATTCTGTTCCTCAGTATGTATGTCTGTTCCTTAGTATGGCTGTAGGCCTATGTACCTCAGTATGTATGTCTGTAACAAGAGCTACAGCAGAAACTGTTTGATATATTCCGTTAAAACTTAATATTCAGATTATATTTGGTAATATCTTTATTGGAAATTATTATTTTAATCATATCTCTTAAATTAATGGTTGTATTAGTGACAGGTTTTGATAACTTTGAATTACTATTTTTTTCTAATTTTTCTGCATCAGTTTTGTTGTAGTAGTTTACTAACACAGTAGACTTGTTTTCTCATGGAAAATTGTTTCAAAGTAGATTACCGATACCCGTTCTTTGAATATTTTGTTCTGAACTATTATAGACTACCTGCCTCGGTAGCGTAGTTGACTAACACGCCAGTCATGTTGAGCTAGACCACCAAGGACGGGGAGATCGAGGTTCGAATCTCGGTCGGGTGAACTGGGGTGGTTTTTCCTAAATGGTTTTCCACTCTCCCTCCACGCAAATGTGGGTTCACTTTCTCTAAATTCAACCTTCCCAATTCCTAATCTATTAGTATAATTAGTACTTAAGCGGATAACCCAAAGGAGTAGTAAGACGCGGTGCTAAATAATAATAATAAAAAATATAATAGCCTATGTTAGAAAGTATGGATTATTGTGTCGTACCATTTATTTTAAATATTACTAAATATATATTATATTATAGTCTCTGTGAGTGGATCTATATTTTAATCAATACAACCAGACCTTTTTATAGTGAATAATTAGAAAATGTTGACTGAGAGAGCAACTTGCACGGATAGTTTTGAGATTAGGACAATCCTATGATTAATTTTGACAGTGAATACATCACGGTAGCTGTGGCTACGTGGCTTGTGGTGTTCTCGTGTTGTATGTATGTTAAAGAGGAGGGCTTTCACAGTATTATTATTATTATTATTATTATTATTATTATTATTATTAGCATCGCGTCTTACTACCCGTTCGGGTTATACGCACTTACGCTAATGTGTAATGATTGGGTGATTGTGAGATGAAATGGAGGACCTACAGTTTAACGTGGGATCCGAACCACGGTGGAGGCTGGCATTCCACACATTCACAAGTTGTGATTAATACACGTCTTGTCAGAGGTGAAGGAAGGGTTTGGCAATCAGATAAATCTGTGCCAGGACCGAGGATTGAACCCCGGACCGCCAGCACAGAAGTCTGACACCTTACCCTTAGACCGCCAGGTCACCATTTTTATTTAATAAATATTGCCTTTTTCAGCTAAACTTGTAATCGAATCCCTGGCACTTTGGCACGGTAGACAGAGACAATACCCGCTAAAGTGAGGGTTTTTGACAAGAGAGAGTTTTTTTTAAACCTTGTTAAACCTCCTTTACCTAGCTAATCAAAATAGAAGGCTCAAATAGTTACAAAAAAATTATTAACACAATCAGAGTGAGTTGCTTGAGTAATTGTTTCAATTGTCTGAGTACAGACACCTGCAACTCAGAGTACGCAACTCAACTGGTTGCGGGAATGATTGCTAGACGGCCGTCCTCAAAAGTATATAAGTTAAAAAAAAAGAATAAACCCGTAAACAAACAAATATCCTAAGGCTATTAATAGCATTAAGGAAAAAACCAGTAAATGCTATTTTTGATATTTATTCATTGAAAATATAATTAAAGATATGTGTATATGTATTTCAACAAATAGAACCATATACGATGGTATAGCAAAATAATTATTATGATAGTCGTAGATAGTGTAAATATATAATATTTATTATGTATATGAAAGGTTAATATCAAGAAAATATTAACGTTAAATATAGAACTACATTTGAAATTTTGCAAGAGAAAACATAAAACTTTATTTAATTTAACCATCACTTTCCGCAAGGAACTTGCTCGTTAAGTTACGTTAAATAGCTCCTAGTAAAAAAAAAAACTATTTATAAATTTATATATATCTTCACAACACACTTATATGTAAATAGACAATAACTTAAACCAGACAGGATTCAAAAATAAGTAATCAATACTTCTATCCTCAGTCATTACAAGACTTCAATTCATATTCCCATTTTACATGAAAACATCTTCAATAAAAATACGTAATATTTATGAAAAGACTAGATAACTCGCAAGAGTAGTTTCAAACATCAAGATAACCTTCCCCATTATTGTATAAGAAAGAATTAAAATTCATTAAAGTAATATTCATCAACAAACCACAAAATTAGACCTTATTACCATGATTTCTTTCGTCTATCTATCAAGTCAAACAGTAATATTCAAATTAGATGTATATCGATCTCAACAAAAATAAACATAAGACTCAATATCATAGTCTTTGAATACTTTCATAATATAATCAAATTCAATATTGGTCTAGGATTTCAAAGATTATTAATATACCCAAAAAACAATTACTTGTAAAAGGCCGAAAAGTAAATTTAGAAAACGTTCCATTTAAAAAAATCATTTAAGCTGAAAATAAATGTGTTCTTACGGTTTAAATACTTGTAGCCACGGCTACGTACTTCCCAATCTAGAGTCAAATCCAAGAGTGCCGGACATGTCGCCATACCGGCTTTATATATGCTTGAAAACCCAGAGAAACAGGAGAGAGAAGGAATAGGGTGGGGGAACATATTAGGATCACAAACGGGGGAGGGGTTACGCGTGACAAACATAGCTTCGATAATACAATACAAGGTACTGGAATGTTCTCCTATAGAGTAGAATAGCCATCACCTCCTTTTTTAAGTTCTTAGGAAAGATACGATATCCTGTGACCTCTAGGGGCCGCCGTTCGAACCTAGATGGGCTTGGTCAGTCTTTAACGCGGCGCGGTTATGCTCGGTTGTGCTTTCGTTGTCTCGCTGAACTGTTGTCAAGAGGTGCTGGGATGGTGAATGGGGTAAGTTGTTTATTTCCCTCCGACTTGTATTTTATTCAATTGTATCCAAATGATACACTTGTTATGAAACAATTTTTGTAATTGTTACATGGAAGCTCCACTCTCTGTTGCATTTGGGTAAATTATTTTCTTCATACTATCATTTATTTATTTGTTTAATTAATTGAAACAATATTGATTTTACTCAGTTAAAAAAAAAAGAGGCGAATGAACTGATGAAGCTATTAAAAATAAGCAAAGGAAAGTCAAAACTTTAGCAAACTTGGAATGTTATTTTTACTAGTTTTAATGATACGATGCAAAACAAATATTTGTAAATATCAATAAAAAAATAAAAAACCAAATTGTATGAGTCCTATATATTACATAAATAGATATAGTTAAAATATTGATGTAGGCCTCTAAGTAAACAGGATTTTTCACTATTCTAAATTATATTAAATCTAATTTGTTCGAATTATCGTAATACAATAAATGTTTATTTATAATAATAATAAAAGGAAGTGTTTGTGTGTGTGTGTGTGTTTGTTTGTGTGCGATGCCCAGCTAAATCTACGGCACGCAGAAATCTGAAATTTTTAACATAGGTGGACGGAAGAGGGTCCGAATGCACATCGAAGCCGGATTTTAAATTTTTACTTAGCTTTTCAATTAGGCTATTTTTAACAAATTTTTGAAGAAAATATTTTTTTATCCGTTTTAGAATTACTTTCCAGAGATACAGGCACCATGGAGGGGGAGGGGGGGGCCTTATATGATTCTTATACCACAGTGGGTCACGGGCAACGCCGTGCGGGATTGCTAGTATATCATAGAAGTGCCTTATATAGTAACAGTTTTGTTTATAATTGATGATTGTGTGTTAGCTTGACCTACCCCTGCACCTACAAGTATTATTACTGATTTTACACAACATGATGTATGTGTGACAGCTTGACCTACCCCTGCACTTACTAGTATTATTACTGATTTTACACAATATGATGTCTGTGTGACAGTTTGACCTACCCCTGCACCTACTAGTATTATTACTGATTTTACACAACATGATGTGTGTGTGACAGCTTGACCTACCCCTGCACCTACTAGTATTATTACTGATTTTACACAATATGATGTCTGTGTGACAGATTGACCTACCCCTGCACCTACTAGTATTATTACTGATTCCACTCAACATGATGTCTGTGTGACAGTTTGACCTACCTCTGCACCTACTAGTATTATTACTGATTCCACTCAACATGATGTATGTGTGACAGTTTGACCTACCCCCGCACCTACTAGTATTATTACTGATTTTACACAACATGATGTCTGTGTGACAGTTTGACCTACCCCTGCACCTACTAGTATTATTACTGATTTTACACAACATGATGTGTGTGTGACAGTTTGACCTACCCCTGCACCTACTAGTATTATTACTGATTCCACACAACATGATGTCTGTGTGACAGTTTGACCTACCCCTGCACCTACTAGTATTATTACTGATTCCACTCAACATGATGTCTGTGTGACAGTTTGACCTAACCCTGCACCTACTAGTATTATTACTGATTCCACACAACATGATGTGTGTGTGACAGTTTGACCTACCCCTGCACCTACTAGTATTATTACTGATTCCACACAACATGATGTCTGTGTGACAGTTTGACCTACCCCTGCACCTACTAATAATGTACCGAGCCCCCCAACTAATGTCCGTCCCTGATATTAATTCAGTAAAGCTCCATATAAACGTAATGTTCACAGAGTGTGTATTTAAAGTGTGTTGTGTGCGTGTTTTAATAAAGTCTTCATATTTCATTTCAACTTGAAGGCAAGCAGCAGCCGTTTATAATAATTCCACGGCCGGTCTCCGCAGTCTCTATAGAATACACGTTCGGGCTTAACTAATTACAAGGTTTAGTAGAACAACCGTCTTACAACCATAAACAGGATAACAAGTACAAAGCAACATTGATACACATAATTACAGCACTAATTATCTCTTTTGATGACTTTTAGAGGATAAAAATCATCAATAATTGGCTGAAAAAATACATGTTTATACATTATTGTTATAATAAATATATAATTATATCAAATAATGTATACATTTCAATGAAACTGTTAAGTGTCAGAAATGGCTATCAGAAAATTAAACATTTCAAGCTAGAGGAACAGGTTTATTGAGAGGTGAATATTAAAATAATCGACACTCATAAATGTAAAGGATATTTTAAATTATATAATCTTAGGAAACAGGATCAGGAGTGTGAATATTTCCTGTACTGGCTATCCATGATTTCCTTGTAGGTACCAGGTGCAAGTAACCCTGTGAGAGAACGGGGGGAGGGGGGGTGTTCACTGAGTGTTTCGGACTTTGAACACAGGATTACGTCAAGGTTCTAACCATCCCAGGAGCTCTTGAGTCTGGCGGACTCCACCCGTGGTCAAGATCCGTCAATAAACGCTTCTGAGAAACTATGTTTTGAATCTCGGTGGGAGCTAAAATTGATTATTAACTTGATCTGAATTAGGGAGGGGGGCTATAGATTTGGAGTTAATTATGATTTTGACTTTGAGTCCACTGAGTTACTTTGAAAATATTACCTAACAAACATTTTTTAAACTTGTGATAAACAGATTAATAAATTATCCAAAAATTTGAATTGACCCCGATCTGAATTTTTTAATTTCTATTATAAATAAAGTGTTTAAATTACTAAAAAATTTCAACTTCCAGAAAGTAACGAATCTTGACGTTTTATATGTCCCACAAACCCAAAAAAGGGGGTCTAGCAATTCTGTCTGTCTGTCTGTCTGTCCTAGGGGCTACATATTAAATAGTTTGATGGATTCCGTTAAAACTTGATGTATACAGTAGTTTTTATATAGTTATACCTAAGAAGATTTTTTAAAAATCTTGATTCTAACCTTAAAATTAAGGGGTCATTTACTGATGAATGTTTTTTTGATAATATTGTTACAAACTTTAATATACTTTGACAAATTATGTCCGAAGTTTCGAACCAGTTATTTTATTGATACGTTTATCTCAAGTGAATAGTGAGGAAGCAGTAATTAATATAAAATATATTAGCATACAACTGGGAACATATCAAGCTTCACCAACAGGGATTTGAACCCTTATTTCCCAACACTATCCTTTGCCCTGCGCTTAATACACTTTGTGTTCCCTGGGGGAGGGGGATGGGGTTTGGGAGGGTCATGTTTCGAAGACCTCCAAACGACCAATTCGTATACAACCGAACACTTTGGAATTAGTTTCTAGAAATGTATCTGACCCATCCGAGTGAAGCATCGCTAGTGGATTCTCCATCTGTACCTCTCTTCCCCCCTTTCTGTTCCAATCTCCTGGTGGAATGTTCCCTAGAACCGCCACTGTGCGACTTACACCCCCTCCACCCCCTGTAGCCCACTCAACATGCAAACACGAGACATTAAGATGGATGTCGGAGAATGTGAACAGTTTCTCTGATTTCCCTCGTAAATCCAACAAACTCAACCATTGCGACGCACAACTCATTTACAAACTAATCACTTTAATTCATCATACGTGGCACGATCCCCGCACCCCCCTCTCCACCCTTAACTTGCCATTAGCTTGAGTATTAACAGTATATTTTATCAAATAAGATGCTTTTTATGGAGATATACATTTCTTATCACCCTATTTTATGGTTGAATGGTCTAAGGCGTCAGTCTAACAATGGACTGGGCTTTCGGGGATTGGGATATCAGAATTCGAATAGTGGTCGGGTGTTCTGCGGATTCTTTCTTATAATGGTACCTCTAACGGTTTATCCCTCTCCCTCCATGAAAATGCAGGTACACTTCCTCTATATTCAACCTTATAGTGCCTACCTCATTAATGTCATTTATCCAGGATGGGTGGTAAGACGAGATGCACAGCCTCAAACCCGCCGTCACCTTCGAAACTCGACCTATCAATCGGCTGGTAAATCAGACTAGGTGAGCCTGACGTCTTGGTCCACAATACCTCCAATGTTCTTCCAGCATCACAATCTAGCTCGGCTGTTTACATCTCTTGTCGAGAGCCAATAAACTCAGAGCTGTTGTATTTTCGTAACTTCTCAACTACCACGAAAGTCCAAAGTTATCGTGAATAGACGTTGCCACCATCTGGACTCGAACCATTCACCCCTCTCCTTGTGGTCAAAACCCTATCATTCATGAGGACTGTAGGTTGAAATGTTACTTAAAGGTTTAAAATGTTGTTTCACCTACTAAACTTACCCTTTTTTTGTATTCAAACAAATACATGTTCATTTTGACTATCCGTCCATTCTCATCTTCTAGAGCATAAACGCACATTTTAAATTTACCCAATTAAAAGTTATGAAAACCAGTGAATGTTTTAAATATTATTCATAAGCCCGTTGGAACTTTTATTTTTTGGTGGATGTATTGTCTTAATTTTCCCCGCAAGATAATTTCTATAGAATCTAACTTTATTTTAGTCTCTGCTATGATATCCTCCCCCTCAACCCTTATTTTAGATAAAACCCTACAAGGACTGTGTTATCTGGATATGAGAGCATGAAGTGTGTAAAACCATTATTTGTTGGATAATGCAGGGGCAAAGTAGTCCGGGTGAATGTTTGCTCCAGGGTGTGCTGCGGGCTGCTGGCATATAGGGGCAGCGAAAGCCTACATTGAACAGGGGTGTCCCAAGATACAGTACAATCTTCATGTGAAGAACCATCTGACAGATGGACCAGTTTCTAGATCTACTTTGTGTCAAGTGACGATATCTGCAGCTGTCCCTTTTGATTGATATTATCGATACGTATAAAATAATAATATAGTACAATGTTATCAATGTTGCCCGTATAAGAATATGTTTGTATTTTATAAAAGGCCCTTCCTGTAAAAATTGGACTGTACCTTCTGGGGATAAGAAGCTTCATAGCTTGCATCGGTGGTCACGCGGACCGGACGTTCAAACTCATCTTGTTCTAGCCTTCGGGAGATGGTGTGGTTGAGTTTAGAATCTCGATCTGTTTTAGTAAAGGTACATTTTTTCCTACTCTTACTCCACGTAAAACATTTAGTTTGAATCCTACCTTAACAAGCAAAGAGTGAGAATAGGAAAACCTCTGCTAAAAATCATCTGTGATAAAGAACACCCTCGGTGTATCTGGCTGGGATTGGAACCCCGAACTCCACGTCCAAGGTAGATCAGTCTAGCCAGACATTTAACCCGCGTGTCCACTGATGCGGATAAAAGGTGTTAATATAATGGTTCAAACATGAATATTTGCGATGGATTATCTGAATCAACTGATAATTTAAGAACACGACTTACAAACTAACTTAGTCTCAGGACAGACCAGTTTATCCAACCGTCAAATATGAAAATTTACAATCATAAAGTTTTACGCAGTGGTGGCTTGCGACCTATTAAGTAGGCGAGGGTTCTTGGTTTGGGGAGGCGGTACCTAGATACGATTGCATAGATACATCAAATAGTGGTTTGGGACAAGGAGTAGGGGAGTGGGGGGGGGGGAGGGACATATGCTATCAAATACTAAATTCAAACAAATAACGATAATAAGAGAAATAAATGTGTAACATTAACACGTGATTGAATCAGGTAAAAGGCGTGTATAATAATATTTTAGTATCAACCTATCCAGTCTACAGCAGACTTGACTTTAGTTACACGTTCAACCACCAAGCGCTGTAGTCGACATGTGAACGTGAGCAGAAAACTGTTATTGTTTTATAGTAACTTATTTGATAATGTATCTGGTGTCGACGTCATTGGGAAGAATTAAACTTGCGCCATCACGATTTCATTTGTTCAATTTCAATTGCTGGAATTAGAGAAAAAAAATTGGACAATCTTCCCTCTCCCATCTTAAATGTTAATGTATCACTGTGAAAGGGAATCGAACCTGGGAAACTTAGCTAAGTACATAAGAACAATCGAGTTAAGGAGTCGATATAAATTTACACCGATTGTTTCCAAACTCTTAACTAGTTTAAAGCTACGCTGTAAAGTTATCTGAGAGAAGGGAGAGCTATGTTTGAAAACGCCATTAAAGACACTCAGTAGTAATGCACGAGACGGTGTCGCAGAGATGAAAAACATATAAAAATGGTTAAAAAAAAATAAGAGAGGACAAAAGCAGAGACAGAGAAGAGGCAAGGGAATAATGTAGTGGGCTCTATGCGAGGGGTGGTAAATCATATTTGTGAACAGAAAATGAAAGTAGGAAAGAAACAAAATAGAGAGCGGCGAAGAAAAATCTTTTGGTACGAGAGCTCGTATGTCCCAAGAGAGTTACGCCCTCTCCCCTTTACTCCTTTATCTGCTACTACCCCCCTTTACCTCTGTCTCCTATTACCCCCCCCCCCCACACGTGTGTGTTAACTCTCAGGGCCCACATCACGACGCGGGCACCAGTCCACACTTCCGGTCACTCGCTGTAGGGGGAAGGGGGTGACTTTATTAACGTCAAATGGGGTCACTCTCTCCACCTGTTAAAACATCTTGTTTGCAGTCTAAGATGATTGATGCGAATATAATTATATCCTTCCTTCTATAACGTGATTTTAATAGCGTTACATTTAAAAAAAGGTATATTAAACTTACACCTTCTAAATACGTAGATTATATCAGAACATATTGTTCAGCTATTTTAACCTAATATAACACATAAAATGCTAAAAGCCAACCTGGATATTTACTAAAGAAACAGTGATAATAACTCGTGCACAAATAGTAAATATTTTACTCTGCACAACCTGGAATCGCACAAAGGACCTGTATACTTGTGATTACCCATACCAGCCTCTGTAATTTATGATTTAATTCTACAGTTTGTACCAAAAGTCTGGAATCATACAACAAAGGGAGTTTTATACAACATTTTCTAAATGACCCCCGTTTTTCTGAAAACACAGATCCATTCGGTGCTGCCATACCATTTACACTTGGTTGACGATGGTAGGATCAATTTGATTACAAGCGTGGCTGATTATTTGTCCAAGGTGCTGCAGATCAGAAATCTTATCAGCGTAAATCGTGGCTTTTAAGTGTCTCCAAAGATAAAAAAAAAGTCCAGTGGTGTCAGATCTGAGCTTCGTGGAAGTTACTCGAAACTTCCTCGGCAACCTATCCCATGTCATGGAAACTGGAAAGGTATTCTCGTACAACTGCGGCATGATGAGCCGGTGTGCAATCCTCTCGGAACTAATATTGACACTCTTTTACTGGGTTCAGAAAGTTGAACAATGCTTCAAAATCCATTATGTTAAGGTAATTGTCACATGTGATGGTATCCCCGAAGAAGAATGGACCAAAAATCCGATTCTTCCATATTCCAGACCAGACCATCAACCGGCCGGCACCTTGCTTCTTGCTTGGTTTAAACCAGTGTGGATTTTCAAGAGACCAGTAACAGGCATTATGATGATTAAATTCACCTGAGACATAAAAGTTTGCCTCGTATGTAAACAATACCTGAGATGGAAATGTATCATATGCCTCACACATATGCAGTGCTCATTGACAGAATTCCATGCGCCGGCCGTCCTCGTTTAACTCTGCAGTAGCCGAATTTGGTAGGGATGTCACTTATGCAACTTCAGGATGCGGTGAATGCTACTATTGGACACACCTGTTTGCATGATCATGCGGCGAATCGACTTATTAGGGCTGTTAACATAAGACGCTAAGACTGCAGTGATGATCTCCTTGGACGACCACTTGGAGGTTTGTCATCCGTACTTCCTGTCCCTTGGAACTTTTTTTACAAATTGCTCACACAGCCTTGGGTTGCCTGTCAAGATGTAAGCGGTTGAGATCTTCAGTAACTTCTTGCTGACTTCGGACGTCAACCAGCAGAATGACTTGTTGCATTCTTCTTTAGTCAGAGCCATATTCATCTACTTGGAAAGAGAACAAATTGAAAACGAGGGAATTCCCTATGATTCTAGACGTTTGGGACACCCTGTACTTGGAGTATGTAACGTTCACTTTATAAAGACTGAATATATCAGTACAATACTTACAAACCAACTTAATTCTAGAACAGACGCAACTCCCAGTTCCTGGACTGTTAAAGTAGGACCCCCCCCCCCAAATACCACCGATAAAACTTTTTTTTTTGATCCTGCCATAAATAAAACCTGAGATTTCTTAGCTAAGTAGTTATACATTTATATTTTTAAATCAAATTAAAATTTTATTATGAACCTAAGACAAAGACTGAATTTTTAAAGAAGCTTACTGAGGTATTTAATGTGTGAAATGTGTCATACATTTCTACCTTCTTTTACATCGACAACATGTGAATGACAATGTTACAGCAAATACTTTGAGGTCCATCGGCACAGCTCAGTCAGTAGTACTTCTATCCATTGAATCAACGAGACCGGGGTTTGGTTACCAGCATGGACAAATAATTAACCATTAGTATATTGAGTTTTTCTTTTTCACAGTGATCAATAAACAGATGAGTATTGTGTAGGTTCCGAAATTAAGCTAGTTTATAAATCGTCTTTTAATGTAATCAGTCGTTTAAGAAAATGCACGTTAAGTACTCAAAATAATATAGGAAAATATTATACCCTCCCAAATAACATCCGTTTTGAATCTCTTATCTATGGAAAGGCAAAGAGCAACGCTTAACTCAAAGATGGCCAGTCCAAACAAAATACTTGTATACCCCTGTTTGCTTGCAAATGGATATACCTGGTAGCTGGATGTATTACCAGATATACTTTCAGGTATTTATACGTCAAGGGATATGAAATAAAGCAGTCACTTTTGATATAGTTACATTATCAATATTAGTAATATAGTACAATATTATCAATATTGACTGCAAAAACATTTATTTGTATTTTCCAAAAAAAAAAAAGTGGTCCAGATATCCATTCGAAAGAAAATCCAGTTATTGTTTGCAGCCAGCGCTTATTGGAAGTACACTACTAATTCAATTAATTGATTATTTTTCAGTATATTTCATGAAGTACCCTCTTTTTTTTAAAAAAAAGTATATATATTTAGTTTTTATTGAGGCACACAATTTATCTAGAATAATATCCTGGAACCAACTATTTATTTATTGCACAGATAACTGTTATAAAACCTAATGCTGCTGGTAATATAAAGCGAAGCGCTATCAATGAAATAATGGGGAAAGTGTGTGTTAAATATTTTGTTTTTGTTTGTTAAACATAAAGAATTGAAACACTAAATTTAAAACAAATATAGACTCCAAGCCGTGTGTAAATAAAACAAACCTATTGCAATATCGTCATAGTCTATATTCTATGAATGTCCACAGTTGAATAGTAAAACTATTATTGTTGCACCTTAAGATTGTATAGTGACAACTTCTGTATGGTAATTATTATTATTATTATTATCACCGCGTCTTACTACCCGTTCGGGTTATACGCACTTAAGCTAATGTGGAATGGTAGGGTGATTGTGAGATGAAATGGAGGACCTACAGTTTAACGTGGAATCCGAACCACGGTGGAGGCCTGGCATTCCTCACATTCACAAGTTGTGATTAATACACATCTTGTCAGAAGTGAAGGAAGGGTTTGGCAATCATGTATGGTAGTTAATTAGCGGTAATGTTCACGGTTTAAGTTGTAACTGGTAGTCAGACGCGAACAGGATCAAACTAAACTAATAATAATAGCTCTATTTTTTATTTATTTTACTCTCTGCATCTTATTCATCTGAGAAATACGCAATTAACTACATGAATGGAGTGTGGATGAAGATTTAAATGTACTCTCACTTACGTGGAGGGAGATTAGGAAACGACGAAGGAAATACTTCTTTCAGTACACACGTCCGGGATTCGAGCTCCAACCTCCAGAAAAACCTGACATTTAGTTCGTGGGCCCGCAGATGTGAGCCTGAGAGTAAATTCTCTTATCTTAAAGGTGCGTACAGAAAGAAAGCAGGTTTCCTTCTTTCCGATTACCAGTGCTGATCGGCGTCAGCATTGAGAGTATGTTGACAGATAGGATTGTCCATAGTGAAAGCAGGTTCGCGCTTACCAGCGCTGGTACCCGGCACCGACAAGTTTACCGGAATGAACATTTCATTCCTTTTTTAGTTGTCGGCGCCGACAAATGTGTTCAAGAGAAATGGTGGATATTAAAAGTTTAATTACTTGTGTTACCCAGATGACCTATGCAGGCCTACATATACTGTGTATATATATTATACATATATATTTGTCTAATATATAGCTATACTTTATGTATACTGTAGGCCTATATGTGAATACTGTGTACATCTATACTGTATACATATTTGTATAGTTTATGTGTATACTGTATATTTCTACTGTATATTTGTATATATTATATATGTACTGTTTGTATGTATATATACTGTATATGTATCCAGATACTGTATGTATACTGTGTTTATGTACGATAAAACTCGTCCAAAAGTAATTTAAAATTTGTGAAAATAAACAGTCTCCCCACTAACCCTTTCCGTATTCTAACACTTAGTTCGAAATTTCGCTAATGAAATAAATGTTGTGAAAATATATATTAATTCTTGAAGATAAGTTGTCTGTTATTTCCGTAAGCTGCCTTTGTTCCTTTGTTTGATTATATTCAACACACACTTCAGTTGGATGTTGCTCAAAGCCTTCTCTATCTAAAATGTAATAGTGTCATTAAAGAAATGATTTTCGCCAGAATCTTTCCTACCGCGGAATATTGGTTGTGTACTGGGTTTTTGTTGCTTTTCAATTTTGGATGAACACTGTCAAGAAGTGAAAACTTTTTATCAGAGGATGAACTGGACATCTTGACGGCGGTAGTAAGATGTAACAACTGGAAGGTTCTTAGGCTTCCATCTGCGTCCTCTGGGAACACCTATACGTGCTGGACTGCAGCGTCGATCGGTGGTGAAAACGGTTTTTTCCTGAATGGTTTTCTCCTCTCCCTCCACTCAAATGTGGGTACACTTACTCGAAATAAAACATTTCCAATCCCTAAAACCATTTGCGTAAATAGTACATAGTAGTATATAGCCCGTACTAATAGTAAGACGCGGTGCTAAAAACACTTTGGAAAATTGCTCCAGAATTCAATCCCAAAAAGGATAGAAAACCCACAACATGATTCCCTATATTTCTCTTAATTACAACCTGTCAGCCATCGAACACAGGTCTGTCGATAAAGAATGCAGCACGCTAGCGCCCACCAACTTTGAAGATAATTGATTATTTAAACAATTGGTATGTTCCTCTTTAAGGCCAGTCACTGCTATGCCTTCATCTCTTTACTATATCGGGACCGTCCCTTCGGGCAGGGATCTAAACTCAGTGACCTTTTGGGTTCATAGGTGACCGTAAAATAAATGGTGGGAAACAGGACGAGGAGGGATGTATGGAAATATGGTGGTGTGTACTACTACCACAAGGTTCATGTCCGTATAGCACCAAGTTCACACCCGTATAGCACCAAGTTCACACCCATATAGCACCAAGTTCACACCCCTAAAGCACCAAGTTCACACCCGTATAGCACCAAGCTCACACCCGTATAGCACCAAGCTCACACCGTATAGCACCAAGATCACACCCGTATAGCACCAAGTTCACACCCGTATAGCACCAAGTTCACACCCGTATAGCACCAAGCTCACACCCGTATAGCACCAAGTTCACACCCGTATAGCACCAAGTTCACACCCGTATAGCACCAAACTCACACCCGTATAGCACCAAGTTCACACCCGTATAGCACCAAGTTCACACCCGTAAAGCACCAAGTCCACACCCGTATAGCACCAAGTCCACACCCGTATAGCACCAAGTTCACACCCGTATAGCACCAAGTTCACACCCGTATAGCACCAAGTTCACACCCGTAAAGCACAAAGTGCACACCAGTAAAGCACCAAGTTCACACCCGTAAAGCACCAAGTTCACACCCGTAAAGCACCAAGTTCACACCCGTATAGCACCAAGATCACACCCGTATAGCACCAAGCTCACACCCGTATAGCACCAAGTTCACACCCGTATAGCACCAAGCTCACACCCGTATAGCACCAAGTTCACACCCGTATAGCACCAAGTTCACACCCGTAAAGCACAAAGTGCACACCAGTAAAGCACCAAGTTCACACCCATATAGCACCAAGTTCACACCCCTAAAGCACCAAGTTCACACCCGTAAAGCACCAAGTTCACACCCCTAAAACACCAAGTTCACACCCGTAAAGAACCAAGTTCACACCCGTATAGCACCAAGTTCACACCCGTAAAGCACCAAGTTCACACCCGTAAAGCACCAAGTTCACACCCGTAAAGCACCAAGTTCACACCGTATAGCACCAAGATCACACCCGTATAGCACCAAGTTCACACCCGTATAGCACCAAGTTCACACCCGTATAGCACCAAGCTCACACCCGTATAGCACCAAACTCACACCCGTATAGCACCAAGTTCACACCCGTATAGCACCAAGTTCACACCCGTAAAGCACCAAGTCCACACCCGTATAGCACCAAGCTCACACCCGTATAGCACCAAGCTCACACCCGTATAGCACCAAGCTCACACCGTATAGCACCAAACTCACACCCGTATAGCACCAAGTTCACACCCGTATAGCACCAAATTCACACCCGTATAGCACCAAACTCACACCCGTATAGCACCAAGTTCACACCCGTATAGCACCAAGTTCACACCCGTAAAGCACCAAGTCCACACCCGTATAGCACCAAGCTCACACCCGTATAGCACCAAGCTCACACCCGTATAGCACCAAGCTCACACCCGTATAGCACCAAACTCACACCCGTATAGCACCAAATTCACACCCGTATAGCACCAAGCTCACACCCGTATAGCACCAATCTCACACCCGTATAGCACCAAACTCACACCCGTATAGCACCAAGCTCACACCCACATGTCAATCTCACATTGAGATGTTTACGAACTTCACATCCCCCTATAAACATTCTCATAAACAACGCTGCTATGAAACTGTTTGCATGATTATGGAAACAGTGGGCATGCAGACAAAGTCGTCAGTCTCGTAGTGTCTAGTTTGCCACCTTCACCTCCTGTAAATTCTCCACCCCCATTGGAGCAAATATACGGACATCTTGGTAGGGTAGTAAGCCGTGAAGAAAGAGGGGTAGGGTGGAAATTGTATTATTTAAAATAAAACAAATCTCTATTCATCCCTTTTATAAAATAATCCAAACTATTATTGTTGATCATGTGATGTACTATTCAAAGTATTGGACTAGGTGAGGTTACAAGAAGGAATGTTTTGAACAAGGTTATATATCATCTATATTCTATGGACTACCAAATACCCCCTCAGTCAGGGGTTTATATTTGAACTGAACACAAATTTGATGGTATCTTTGAGTGGTCAAACGAGACAAAGGAGAATGAAGTCTTTGATAACTCAAAACTAAATAAGCCCTTGATTATTAATAAGCACGTCACCAGCGCTGAGCTATCCGGGAGAACAATTGCTCCTGTAAGGTATGCTTCTCTTGATGGTACAAAATGGAATGGTGGTCACCAATATTTGTGGTTTTATTTATTATGAGAATCATATTTAACATTTCCATTGTTCTACTTTGCAAAAGGTGACCTGACGGTCTAGGGGTAAGGTGTCAGACTTCTGTGCTGGGGGTCTGGGGTTCAATCCCCGGTCCCGGAACAGATTTATTTGATTGCCAAACCCTTCCTTCATCTCCGACAAGACGTGTATTAATCACAACTTGTGAATGTGTGGAATGCCAGACCTCCACCGTGGTTCGGATCCCGCTTTAAACTGTAGGTCCTCCATTTCATCTCACAATCATCCTACCATTACACATTAGCGTAAGTGCGTATAGCCCGAACGGGTAGTAAGACGCGGTGCTAATAATAATAATAATAATAATAATAATAATAATAATCATACTTTACAAACCCCTCAAAGATGTATTTATATATATATTTATATAGATAAATGTTTAAAATTGTTATTTAATTCTATGTAATGTCAGAATATATTATGATTACGATTGAAAGAAGCTTTAAGAAAATAACAATCATATTGGTTTTCTGTCAACATTATTACTATGTTACTATATTATTATTGTCAATTTATATGTATTAGTAATATTTATCAAAAGTGACAGCTGAAGATCACATGGCTTGACGAATGAATACATCAAAGTTGTTCTATTAACTTTTCTATGTCAGCTACGACTCTTCCTGTGGAAAATGGACTGTAGCCCTTCTGAGACTGTAAGTATGAAGTTATTTTGTTTTGTATGTTTTTCGAACCACCTCTTCCTATTCGCCTGGATTTCCACACCTTCTCGCACTCAGCGGTAAATCAATCATCTGGAGAGCGAGTAATAGGCTCATCCTATAAATATGAGAGGATAATGACACCCTCTTAAGTATAATTTTATAGCTCTAAAATGAAAAGTCATTTAAATTTGAAAATAAAAGATGTAATCTGACATTGTTTGGATCCCTCTAGTCTCAAGTTTCCTTGGATATTCTAAAGGAACATCCTCAATGTCTACATCTCACGTCTAAATCTCAGCGACAAATGATTCATTAATACTCCCTTAGACAAGTGCAAAGAAAATATATATTTTTATTCTATCTCAAAGCTGATTTGTTTGAACTTTGGAGTGCTACGGTCAGTTACAGAAGGTAGATCCCTTTAAAAATAATACATGATTAGTTTTAAAAGTGGGTGCGCCCCTAACGGTCACATCCGTCTTAACCGTGACCCTAGCATCCGGGGGTTGGGAGGTGTGGAGGGAGGTAAAATTGATCTTCATTAAAAAAAAAAAGGTGTTTTTTTTGTTTGTTTTTTTGCCGTTTTGCGTTCTACCGCTTGCTTGTTTGAGATTCAGACATCTTCTCTGAGGCTAAGGTTCGTGTCCCTTGAAGCACGGATATTGGGCTTGCAAATAACACCCTTTGTGTAAAATACAAAAGAAGCAATATGAAAACACATACACGTTCACTTAACACCGATTATTTTCTTATTTTAACTAGGGGTAATTAAATACTCAGCACCGCGTCTTACAAACCGTTCAGTTTGTACACCTAAGTACTAATTAGGCTAATGGGCTAGGAATTGGGAAGGTTGAGTATATAGGAAGTGGACCCGCCTTTGCGTGGAGGTAGAGTGGAAAACCATTTAGGAAAAATCACTCCCAGTTCACCCGAGTGAGATTCGAACCTCGATATCCCCGTCCTCGGCAGTCTAGCTCAACATGAAACTAGCGCGTTAGCTAGTTACGCCACAAAGTTGGGTGGGGTAGTTAAAGTTCTACTTACTGCTGAAATGGCAGACTATACTTCACATGACATCCATGATGTAAGCATTAGCTTAGTTTGTTATATTTGAGTAGTGTTTTAATTTATATATAACTTATTTACAAATATACATATATTTTGGCGTGAAAATCGCATTCTAGTCAAACATCCTGCCTGAGTAATTTGTTACGTATATTTTTCTAAAATAAAAGCATATCGCCAAACGTGGGAAACACACGTGACGACAGTAAATCACACGATTGTCCCAACATGAGTGAGGTTACGATGCTCGACTGTCAGGACGAGATGACAAACTGTTTGTAGACACTATTCCTGATTTACAAGCTCCAACATACCTGCCCACCCACATCTCACTAATATACAATGGCGAGAAGTAAAAAAAAACAACAGTTTTTTAACTAGCAAAATAATACAAACATTTTTACTTATAAAAAAATACATTCCTGGATTTTTTTTTTAGATTTATCGTTTTGTATTTTGATCCCGTATTTCACTCTGCATTTTTTTTTTCTTCTTTCATCAGCAACAAACATGTCTCAAAGCTATAAAATAATTATATATTTTTAATCGAGAAAAAATATTGTTCGCAATAAAAAGTATAGATACAGTGATCAAACGGCTTAAGGCGTCACCCTCGCAAACAGTCAAGACTGCCAGTAAAGGGGAAATCGGGGCTGGAATCCCGTTTGAGAGTGTAGTGTGGTAAATTTTTCGTTTCACACAAGCAAATGTTGGTACATTTTCTCTCAACTATATTTCCCTCATCCCTACTCCATTAGTGTGAACATACAGAGAACACAAATGGGGAGTGACAAGGTGGACATCAAAACCAAGAACAGTCAATTTTATTGATACAAAAGAAACAATAATTTATTGAAATTTTAATTTATTTAAATATTCAAATCTCTTTTACGAATATTGAAACCATTGTTTAAAAAATATATGTAATCAACTTAGAAAAAATAATATAGTTATTGCCGAATTCTTCTTTACACGTCTGCTTTTAAAATGTACGATTATAATAATTAAGGGGTAGGGTAGAAGAAGGTAGGATTTGGAGTAAATGTGACCATATTTTCTTGGAGAGGGAAACCGTTTTCAAAAAACCCTCTAGAAGGGGTTCCGGCCCAGACCTCTCCATCAACTACAAACCAGTCTAAATGAGTCCAACATTCAGACCACGTGTCCATCGCAGTGGATGTAGTTTTAATTAATTCGATAGTTGTTATATAATTTCACATAATTTATTATTTCGGAGAAAGAGTAATTAAGTATTATTTTTACGGCATAAAGAAACAGATTAATTACATCTAATAAATTATCTTTTGCAACAATTAGAAGCAGAATACCTAACATACTTAACACCGCGTCTTACTACCCATGCGGGCTATACGTTTAAGCAATAATTACGTTAATGGGCTAGGAGTTGGGAAGGTTGAATAGAGATGAAGTGAACCCGCATTTGCGTGGATGTAGAGTGGAAAACAATTGAGGAAAAACCACCTCTAGTACACCCAAGTGAGATTAGAATCTTGATCTCCCTGTCCTCGGCAGTCTATCTCAACACCAAACAAGCGCGTTAGCTAACTACGCCACTTAGGTGGGTTGGGACCAGAAACATCAATAGTGTTTGAAAGAAGCCACGTTGCGAGTTATTAGTACTTGAATGGCTAGTCACTGAGGGACGTGATAAGATGTTCAAAGTACCTCCAGACTTGGGAGTTCATTTGAAAAAAAAAACAATTTTTTCAACTGAACGCCTTCAAAACTTAAATTAGAAATAAAAGTTACTAGGTACTTTTTTCTGCACACTATATTATCTTGTCTATCATTTGTTCCAGTGTATGTTTATTCGCAAAAACAAAACGAAACATAGTCCACAATCATCGACAACTTCTGAGAAGCGTTTTCTTATGGGAAAATACATTCCTAGGAGTTTTCAGAGTATCCATTATAAACTTATATGTACATTCGTTCTTAGCAACAAACCAAATTTTAGTTTGAGCGCCTTTAAGATTTAAAAGCTACAAAGGAAATGAGTGGAAATGTTGATAAAATAGCAAAAACAACCCCGGAAAACTTCTTACCACCCCTTCCCATCCCACACCAAGCTAGCTACCGAAGCCAACACCCAAACAGAGAAAACTTTGGATAAAGTTTTCTCTCATTAAAAGTGTGACGTCATATCCCTAAAGAAAGAACCCTTGAAGTGAAATGCAGCAGTAATTTCGCATTCCAAACATTTTCACAGTCAACTGACAACTATGTTTTACTCGAGTCGTCGAAACTACTTAAAGCTTTTCTTTATGCTACACGGGGAAAAATATTTCTCTTTTCTCCAACAAACTTTTACTTAAAATAGTACTAAACATAATTAGTAAAAGTAAGAATAGATGATAAGATGAACCAGGGATACATGTTCACCCTCCTTTGAATAAGGGATGCATTTACTATAAGTTATAACTAGTTAGATAAGTGAAACATGATAATAGATACTGTTACAGAAACACTACTGTCCACCAAATAGCATATATGAAATAGTAGGCACTGTTACATAAATATCACAGTCCATCAAAGAGAATAAATGAAATAATATACATTGTTACATAACATCACAGTCCACTAAAGATCATAAATAAAATAATATGCACTATTACAGAAACACCACGGTGCACCGAGAGAATAAATGAAATAATATACACTGTTACAGAAACATCACAGACCACCAAAGAGCATAAATGAAGTAGAAGATACTGTTAAAGAAATATCACTGATCACCAAAGAGTATCCAGCTCACCACTTTGTCAGCAAAGGATGTTTGTTTTAATTGTGTTTTAATATAATTAGAACGTGTAGAATGCCAGGCCTCCACCGTGGTTCGGATCCCACGTTAAACTGTAGGTCATCCATTTCATCTCACAATCACCCTACCATTACACATTAACGTAAGTGCGTATAACTCGAACGGGTAGTAAGACGCAGTGCTAATAATAATAATAATAGTAATAATAACGACTTAGACTTTATAGTCTGATTGTATAGGATTAGGAGGGTAAATTATAAAGGAAATATAAAGAAATTCGTCTAAAAATAGAATTTTTAAGAAAGGAAAAAACTCATACATAATACTGACGGTCGTAATAGAAACTTTGTCTCTAAGAGTAAAGTCCGACACCTTAGCTAAGGTACCCGAGTTCAATTCCCGATATGTTATAGTAATATATAGTTGAAGGAATGTGGGTTTTCCCTTACACAATGCTGAATTAATGGCTAGAGACTGGATGTTGTGTCTGTTCTAGATTTAAGTTAGTTTATTAAGTCGTGTGCTGATATAATCAGTCGGTTCAGAAAGTGTATGTTCAATACCTAAAAAAATAAAGATTAAGTCTAAGAGTCAAACTCATGCGTGCTGACCACTCACCCAAATATATTGGTATGTACCGCGTATTATCATAGCAGTGTTCAAGAGTGGTTTTTTAGCACCGCGTCTTACTACCGGTTCGGGTTATACACACTTACGCTAGTGTGTAATGGTAGGATGATTGTGAGATGAAATGGAGGACCTAGAGTTTAACGTGGAATCCGAACCACGGTGGAGGCCTGGCAGTCCTCACATTTACAAGTTGTGATTAATACACACCTTGTCAGAGGTGAAGGAAGGGTTTGGCAATCAGATAAATCTGTGCCGGGACCTAGGATTGAACCCCGGACCCCCAGCACAGAAGTCCGACACCTTACCCCTAGACCTCCAGGTCACCTTATGCACTGTAACTCACCATAGAAGTCAGCAGAGCAGAGGAAACAGCAGAATAATAACTAGTCTGTGAAACACTTCTTATCTCATAAACAAGCCAAATATTTATATATCCATATTATGCAATATAATAAATCAAAATATATGAAACTCTATTCCAAACACTAGTTCCAACACTAATTAATATTTTGAATTTACAAACGCAGCACCTTAACACATCAATTTTAAATTATTGTAAAAGTTATCTTATTTTATTTTATAACAAATGATTTAGTAAAGATTATAGTTAGGCTAATGAGACTTTTGCTGCTGTTTTCTGTCCATTGACTTACTATTTATGAGATAAATTGAAGTGATAGCCAAACGGAGACAGTCAGAAAGTTGCATATGGTTCCTCTGTTTCGTTTTAAGCACAGCCATGGCATAAAATGCAGTTACACAAAGATAGGTAGTGGGTAAAAAAAAGAAAAAGAAGAAATCTCATTGCTACATCATGTAAAATTAGATATTCAATTTTCATTCTTATCCAGAATTTTTTATTACTCATAGAACTAAAAGTACTTTCCAGTAATTTGTCCGATGATAATTCAATAAGCTGAAGGGTTCCTTCATGGGAAAGGGCTGACTCTTTGTGTTCAACAAAGGGGTTCACACTCCACATATTTTGCCTCCGGGGATCCTCATGTTTGGGATGTTATTTTTCAAAAGACAACACCACCATCTTCATGTGGGCTGCAATATTATCTGAAACTGAATTCTGTGAATAGAAATCATCAGCTGCCATAATATAATCTTAGCACGACTGAAACATTTCATTATTTTTTTCTTCAATCATTTTAAGCCAGAGTTTGAGTTTCTTTTTGAATGATTAGATCTTGTTCCAAGCATTAAATATTGTCTTATCTGGACCTTGGAAGTTTCAAATTCAACTCCAAACTTTTATCATGGAAATAATGGGACAGTTCACTTTTCTTATCAATTAGAAACAGTTCAACTTCCTTTTGGAATCCAAATAACCTCTTGAGAACTTTGCCGCGAGACAGCCAACGAACTTCCGAATGGAAAAGAAGATTTTTATAGTCAGAGTCTATTTCATTGCACAAAACTTTTAACAGTCTTGTATTTAAAGCACTGTTTTATATATAATTAATAATTTTAACAGATTGCTACAGGACTTCATTTAGCTCAGGTGCCACCTTTTGGAAGGCCAGGTTCTGCCTATGAATGTAGCAATGCGTTGACGATAAGTTATTGTAAGCCATATCCTTAATTTTAGTGACCAAACCTTATTGTCTACCTATAAGAGTGGCAGCGCCATCAGTACAAATTCTAACGCAATTTTTCCATTCGAGAACCCTCTCTTCAATGAAACAATTTAAAACTTTGAAGATTTCCCTGCTGGTAGTGCAAGTAGGCAATTCAGAAACACTTAAAATGTCTTCCTTCATGTCACTTTCATCATGGTCAATATATCGTACATACGTAAGTAAAACAGTGTTGTTCTGAACATCTGTAGATTTGTCTAGTTTTAATAGAAACAATTTCGATTTTTTTCAAATTATTTCAATGAGTTGCATTTCTGTATCTTCTGCCATATCAGATATCCGCCTTTCAATTGTATAATTTGACAATGGAATGTCTTTCATTTTACTTTCCACAGACTTTCCTAATACTTCATTACAAGCAGAAATCAACAAAGGATTAGTGAGCTATTCGTCAATGGAATACGTTTTTTACATTATATTTAATTATATTAGATATGATGCTGTCAGAAGTGAAGTGTCAGTAGTTGAAGCATGGGAAATAATTTTCTTTTCCCTTTTAAGTGCATCTCTCTTATGCAAAAAGAATGCAATGGGATTGTTGACTAGATTGGAGTTTTTTGCGTTGAGACGTCGGTTAAGTAGCGATGGCTTCGTAGCTTCATTTCCCATAACAGTAACACAGATGATACATTGAGGTCGTGGCAATTGGTCAGTGTCAGGGCAATATTTGAAACCAAATTTTAAATAGCTGTCCATGTACTTACGAGGGAATGCAGACTTTTTCTTCAGTATGGTGGTAGTTTTCGCCTCTTTTTGTACATCCTGGAGATTGCTTCGTAGACTTGAAGTGGATGAATCACCATTTGTTGCGTCAAAAACATCTTCAATATGAGTTTTCTTAATACAAAAATTTATTAAAGTCTCTTGTCTCTTATTCATTTTAAAATTTAAATCCGAAAAACTATTAATTAAAAAAAAAATCACGGCACTTGTGTTTAGAACAGACGGCCTATAAACGGAATTTTAAGATGAGGGAAATAAAGCGCGTATTCAAGGACGAGATTCATTTCCCAGAAATGAATCTCTCAGCGAAGGGTTCTAAAAGTGAAAACTTGCTTCCTATAAATGGATTTGTGAAGCTACTGCTACACGAGGTCAATTGATAAGCTGGCAGTTGGCTGGCGCAATTCGAGGCTACCTATCAACTGGCCTCGTGTAAACACGGCTTTAAGAAAGAATGTAGCTCGAGACTGCACTTTTTTTGGTAAATAGTGTCCAATTATCCTTCACTTTTACTAATTTAGTTCTCGCATAAGTTATTTTTTTCCGACCTTGTTGATGCGCGCTGACAGTTTTTGGCACGAGTTTTTTTTACCGTGAAAACGGGCGCTCATTAACGAATATTATTCTCCTCAGTATATTTCCACCATAATATATTTATTCATGAAAAATGCTTAGAAAACTAAAATGACAAATTCCTGGAGAACCCCTCGCGGCCCAGTATAATTGATGTCGCAGAACCGCTGGTCTAGTCTACTGCGAGAGTAGCGCGTTAGACCGTGCGGCCTTCGAAGCGGGTAAGAAATGTTCTTTGTAAGCTAAATCGCTTTATGAATAACGTGAATTGGAAAAGATATTACATTTCAGAGTTATAAAAGGACACAAGTTTTTTTGGGGGTGGGGAACACCGGGGCAGTAGCAAATAAACAAGTAATATTTTACGTTTAATATTCCTAAAAGAATTTTTTTTAATCATAAACATTCCTATTTACACTTAAAAACTTCAAATTTCCCGTATTATTAATACGCTTGACTTTTTACTACACATACCTATTCATACCTACTCCTTTTTAGGGAACTTTAGAGTTAAATTATTTATATATCAAAGTAATACCCAGAAAAGCAAAAATGTAAGGTATTACTTTTGCTAAGATATTTACTGTGTACTTTATAAGCTAAGGACTACATTTAACATATTAATAAACAATCTAACTTAACTTATAAATTCAACACTTGAAGTTATACACCCAGTCACAGCAAAAGGATTACTATTATTTGTGTTACAACCTTAGACAAGTGTACAATCAAATTATATCATTGTGTACCAGTAATTTGTCCCCCATACCACTCAGCCATGTGGACGATCTAAGTACGCTTGAAATGACACAGGACTGTACTAGTAAACTGCCCCCCCCCCCCAACTATCCATTTAACTACTCACATACACAATAATACAATTAGCGAATGTGTATGCATTTACTCTAAATATCAAGTTTTATACTGAATGGGAGTCAAGAGTTTATTGTACAGTCTCGTCAACTGTTGCTTGCCTTGGAACTAAAATGGCTCTTGTACACTGAAAGTGAACCAACAACCTTTAGCGTAATACATCAATGCTCTACTAGTAAACACGGCCCTACCTGGATAGCTCAGTGGTAAAAGTATTGGTGTGCTAAATTAATGGCCCCTGGATCAATTTCTGTGCCAAGCTGTTATTTTTCAACACATATTGGAATTTATATTTGCCAGGTTTTATGAAAAGTTCCCACTTTGAACAAATTAAACAAATAAAACATTTTGGACATTAGTTTACGAGAAACACACTGGTAGAGGGGGGCGGACCCCCCTCCAATGTGAAAAAAACAAATGTGTGAATCACAATCTAATGGACATCAGGGTGGATTTTTTTTTTTACTAAACACATTTGTCAAGATAAAATATTTCCAGAGGTGGTGCAAGTATTTCTTTTTTTTAACATTCCCTTTTAGTTTTAGTAAAATGTAAAATACTAAATGATGGATTAGTACAAGATTAAAAATGTAGTACATTAGAATTTTGTTAATCCAAACTTTATGGAAGCAAAGCTTGTTTGGATTAGCAAATATTCGGATTAAATGGGTGGATATAGGGGTACAATATTTTCATATATTTTAAATTTCAGATTAATGAGTTTAGTCAAATTTTCATTTATTTAACTGATGTGTAACATGTAATATGTACTGTATTTATTTTTAGTTACAGGAAAACACATAGTGTTGACTACAAAATGTAGATATTAACATTTATTATAAGATATAAATGTTTCTTACAACTATCTTTTAACTTTGAGCTTGTTAACCAATAGAATATAGTTCATCTGACTTAATTTTTTTCCCCATTTTCCGAAGTGTGTTCGGATTATCAGGAATTTCCGACTAACGGGGTTCGGACTTACTGGGTTTTACTGTATAACTATTGATTGTTTGATTTAAAAAAATAAATACAGGAAACTCACGGTTTACTTTCATACGACGAACTCTAAGTGTTTTTCATCCTGTGATTATTTGACACAAACGACTGCATTTGTTAATACAGTAGGATTTAGGTAAGAATTTTTTTTTAAGAAATACAAACTTTTTTCTAATCAACATAGATAACAGTTTCACATATTATTATTATCATCATTATTATTATCATCATCATTATTATTATCATCATTATTATCATCATTATTATCATCATCATTATTATCATCATCATCATTATTATAATTAAATCAACAGTGACAGCTGCAGATGACATGAATACGTGATGAATTGAATACGTGAAAGTAGATCCAGTGAATTCTTTAACTAACCTATGGTAAAATATGATAGCTGTTTATTTTACATTTATTATCATGTTTCTATTATATGTTGTAACCCGCCTCGGTGGCGTAGTTGGCTAACGTGCTAGTCGTGTTGAGCTCAACTGCCGAGGACGGGGAGATCGAGGTTCGAATCTCGGTCGGGTGAACTGGGGGTGGTTTTTCCTAAATTGTTTTCCACTCTCTCTCCACGCAAATGCGGGTTCACTTCCTTTAAATTCAACCTTCCCAATTCTTAATCCATTAGCGTAATTAGTACTTAAGCGTATAACCCGAACGGGTAGTAAGACGCGGTGCTAAATAATAATAATAATAAATAATAATAATATTATATCTTGTACCGTTATTCACCTCCAATTCTAACCTCTAGAAGCCACAATAGCCGGGAAGAGGGTGGACGGAATCTATAAGGAATTTAATATAACTAAAAATAGGAGCATTCTGAAGTTCAAGAAAAAATTGAATTATTTATTCAAGGTAAAACTACAGAGGTAAATAAAAAATGCATGGACTCACAAGGCAAACTGAAGAGTGTTGGAAAACATATAAATATGACAGAGAATGCACTTACGCAGAAATATATTGAAGTAAAATATATTTGAAGATATATTTCACAATCTCAAAGTAGATTATTAATTAATAGGAATTAATCTAGAAGAGACCTAATAATAATAAAAAATCGTTAATATAATAATAAAGAGCTTAAAGAACCACTCTTTAACGGTTAATAAAGCGCCTGAATCACCATTGTGAATTCCAACTAAACAAATTTAAATTTTAAGATTAAATTTAAATATCAATTCTGATAAAAATAAATTACAAAAAGGTTTGATTTCCCGACATACCTCAAACTTCTGTAGGACTATAATAGAATATTGGTAGTTTCTAACTAAACGAATCGGTAAAATGTTAAAGTTATAACTTTTAAACCAACAAAAATGAATTAATTTTATAATTTCTTCAAAGAAAATTTGTCTACAAAATATTACCTATGAATGAAACATTATAAAATTTTAAAGTCTAAACAATTATTGGTAACCACAAGTGCAATAACAATTTATATTTAAAATAAATATTCCAAACTATAAAAAGATTCAAAAGGTGGCTGGCTACCTATTAACATCTCTAAATATTACAAAGAGACTAACGCCCAAGCGGCAAAAGGAAACAATAAGTGTTCCGTAAAACAAATTTACTTTCAAAAATAAATCTTCTAGTGAGAAATTACTGATGCCTACACTGAACGATTATAATCACATAATTAACTAAGTGTTCAGACACCCAAACCCGTTAAAGGTCGTTTAATTTTTAAACATTTAATAAAATATTTAAAGTTTATGCATTGTAATCCTGGAGCAATTGTGTCCAAGTCCAGACCAGGACTTCTTGTGGAAGTGTCGGATATGTTAGTCAACCATGTTAGCTGAGCTCCCATTTTATATAGGTCTAATTGATGGATAAAGGGGTGGGAGATCTTCATCTTAAAAATACAACGCCACGTTGCGAACACGAGCTCAAGTCATATAGGCCGGACATCTGGTGATCTGGCCGTCAAAACTGGGTACGTTCATCAAGTCACGTAGACCGGACACCTGGCGAGTATGCAGTTTAATATTGTGAGTGGTTTGTCTGTCGGTAGACTGGGCCAATCAGCGCAATCCTGGATCACCATATTGAAATATATTGTTGCTGTATCATACATTACTATTCAGTCTTCTCTTCATCATAGAATTAGGTGCGAACTAATTGGGTTATGGAACTCGTGCTAAGCCAGAAGATATAATGAGTGATTAAAGCACACATTTTAGACGTTTTGTAATCTTTGATATTGCAGGATGTCAATGAGTATCGGCATTATTCGGAGTGGGTAGTATTAATGCAAACTAGCTAGTCTAGCTAGTGTTACTATTGCAGGATGTCTCTATATATTGGTTTATTTGGGGCGGGTAGTAATAATGTAGGATTAGCTAGTATCGCTAATGTTACAATCTCCCACTGAGCCAACTCAATGGTTAATTTTAACACATTGCATATTTGTTTACGCGACTGAATTGTTTATTTTTACCAAAATAATTGGTCGGTTGCTCTGAGGCGTTTGGATCACAATAAAATTAATATCCTATAACGGTTAAGTTGGGGCTCAAATCCCGAACGGGTTTACTGAGATTATTTTTCACCTAAGCTGTTTCCCATTTATCACTGCATCTTATTCTCCGTCTGGGCTATACACATCTGTATTAATTACACCAATGTTTTAAGGATGAGAAATGCTGGATTTAGAGGAAGTATACCAGAATTTGCATAGGAGGAGAGTGGAAAACCTTTAGGAAAAATTATCCGCCTCAGCACATATAACCAGGATTTGAACCCCAATCTCACCATCATAAACAACCTAGTCTATTGCGAGACTTACATCATAGAACAAGCATCCATCGAGGTGGATGCTTATACCTTAAACAGGTACTAAGACAGAGTGAAAAGAATGACCACAAACCGTGTATCTTTCATCTAAACCTCTACACAATATTTGTCATCATGTGGTTGCTATTTAGTAATATCTAGGACTTGATAGTTCTTACCCAATTTGTGCTTTAACCATAAATTGCGTTAATTACAATCAAGATTTTAAACGTAAGTTATTTGTAAACGATTTTATATGTTACTTTTCCGAAAACTACACTAAAATTGTTGACGTGTTAATCGTGTTTTAAGGGTCATGTTTCAAAGATTCAATCTTCCAACTAGTTTAGTATCAAAATATTTAACAAATAAAGTGAAAAAAACTACAACTTTCAGTCCATGTATAAAAATTAAAGTTGAAATTTCAACAAATGCTACTAAAAATACTTACTAATTGCGTTGTTTCCTATGAAGCTTGGTGAAAATTCTGAATCCAACCTTTTTATTTAAAATACATTTTTCGGGCGTCTAATCCAAGCGGATATATTGTAATCCTAAACTACACTTGTAGTGAGCTCCGAATCCCTTGTAGCCACCCTCATCTTCACCATATATTTTTTACCTAGCCACAAAATCCTAGGAACCAAATTCTAACAGAAATGTCCCTAATAGTTTCAACGATCCTGACCACGATAAAGGCCTGAAAAAATCTTGTTATTTTTTATTAATTATTATTATTATTATTATTTAGCACCGCGTCTTACTACCCGTTCGGGTTATACGCTTAAGTACTAATTACGCTAATGGATTAGGAATTGGGAAGGTTAAATAGAGGAAGTGAACCCGCATTTGCGTGGAGGGAGAGCGGAAAACAATTTAGGAAAAAACACCCCCAGTTCAACCGACCGAGATTCGAACCTCGATCTCCCCGTCCTCGGCAGTCGGGCTCAGCACGACTAGCGCGTTAGCCAACTACGCCACCGAGGCGGGTTTTTTTATTAATTATTTTGATTTAAAACTAAAATTAAACAATTCGGTCATAGGAAACACTTTTAGTGGTAGACCGTTTGAAGGGGGTAGGGTGTGTGTGTGTGGGGGGGGGGGGTTAAAGGGGTGGATTAGAGCTCTCTGACGCCAAGCCAAGTTCTCTCTCACGTCCCCATCATGCATCACGTGACCTCTACCCTTAACATAACACCCCTACAAACCTCCTTCTCCCCCCACCACAAACCCACCCAGTCAGGGACATGAAAGTTTAATTCAGAACCCCACCAAACCCCCGCCATGCCCCCTACATCCTGCCCGCCTAACAAAAGGTTCGTGGCGTAACTTTTTCTTGCAGAGGAAAAATAAAGGCTGTGTGTAAGGGCTTTTTTTTGTTTTGTTTTTCATTTGTTCATGCGTGTGTGTGCGTGTTTGTGTGAGTCCGTGGCCATGTGGATATGTGTGTGTGTGTGTGTGGTTTTCACAGTTTTGTACGTTATCTTTATTTTTTTAAGGTCACCCGCAACAATTCATTACCCTTTAAAACACCAAAAGTAAATAGTAGTAAAAAGGGCCCTAAAATAGTAATTAGGATGGGCACTAAAGGTCCTGGATGATGTTAAACGATTGTAATAAATAAACTAATTGATGTGCGCTGATGTTAAAATTCCCAGTGAATGATTACCTTCTACCCGCTTCGGTGGCTGCATGGTATAAGGCATCACTCTTGCACTAGACTACTTATACTACCGATGATACGAAGATCGGGTCTGGTGCACTTAGGCCGGTACACACAGAATGCTAAGCTAAGCTATGCTGTGCTGTGACTTTGTCAATTTGGTTTCACACTCATTGCTAAGCTAAACTAAGCTATGCTGTGCTGTGCTAAGACTTTGTCAATTTGGTTTCACACTCATTGCTAAGCTGAGCTAAGCTATGCTGTGCTGTGCTAAGAATTTGTCAATTTGGTTTCACACTCATTGCTAAGCTGAGCTAAGCTATGCTGTGCTGTGCTAAGACTTTGTCAATTTGGTTTCACACTCATTGCTAAGCTGAGCTAAGCTATGCTGTGCTGTGCTAAGACTTTGTCAATTTGGTTTCACACTCATTGCTAAGCTGAGCTAAGCTATGCTGTGCTGTGCTGTTGCTAAGAATTTGTCAATTTGGTTTCACACTCATTGCTAAGCAAAACTAAGCTATGCTGTGCTGTGCTAAGACTTTGTCAATTTGGTTTCACACTCATTGCTAAGCTGAGCTAAGCTATGCTGTGCTGTGCTAAGAATTTGTCAATTTGGTTTCACACTCATTGCTAAGCTAAGCTATGCTATGCTGTGCTGTGACTTTGTCAATTTGGTTTCATCATTGCTAAGCTAAACTAACCTAAGCTATGCTGTGCTGTGCTGTGACTTTGTCAATTTGGTTTCACACTCTTAGCTGAGCTCAAGCTGAGCTAAGCTAAGTTAAGCAATGGTCCCTCTTTTCCCTACCGAATTCAGTCTGGTTTCTTTCTGGTCTGCTCCAGTAAAGTTTATTTATGATGGCGTTCTCAAAAATGTCTTGAGTTCAGGTGATGATACTGAGGAAAAGATGCTGCTGTTAGCATTTGTTTTGGAAGATGAAGAAAATTAGGAGGTGGAGGTTTGACTTGTTCAATTAACGCTTCCATTTTAATATAAAAACATTTATGAAATATAAAACCTAAATATAATATTACTTAAATACACGTGAAACAAACTTAAAACAAAACTTCAAAACACTTCTTTGGTTATTTTCACCAAACCAGCACTGCGTCTGTTCAACACGGAGCCCAAGTTGCGTTATGCGCATGCGCAACGTAAGATGGCTCAAGATGGGAGATAGAAAAATTGCCCGGCCAGCATTCGGAAAAAACATAGTGTAGTAGCGAGACGTAGCTTAGCTTACTGTGTGTACCGGCCTTAAAGGGTGGTTTTAACTGATTGGTTTTCCACTTTTGATCCTCACAAGTGCGTGTACACATTCCCTATGTCAACCCTCCTCATTACTAGCTCATTAGTGTAATTAGTACATATGCGTATTACATGAACAGGTAGTAAACCGTGATGATAACATAAATAAATAAATTATTACCTCTTGAAGAAACCACATCTCTTTCTTAAAGACACATTCACTCGCCATGACAATACTGACAACTGCTGGGTATAGTGTCCTTGATAGTGGAGTTGAGGTGGCATCCTTTGTCTCTGATAATAGAGTCCTTGATAGTGGAGTTTCAGGTGAGATCCTTTGTCTCTGACAATAGATTCCTTGATAGTGGAGTTGAGGTGAGATCCTTTGTCTCTGACAATAGAGTCCTTGATAGTGGAGTTGAGGTGGCATCCTTTGTCTCTGACAAATTAAAGGTAATATAGAATAAGAAAGTCTCCGCCAAGCATACATATGCCGTGTTCCGTGTTATTAGCGTTGCTAATAAGAAAATGACCTGTGAATGTTCTAAGTGTGCAAAATCACCAAACCAAAGCTCTCTGTAACCCCGGAGCTAAAGTAAAAAAAAACTTATTCTAAAATATAGATAAATCCCTATATTTAATTTTAAAATGTGCTCAATTTAACCTAATCTGGCATGTTTATTATTTTAACTATAAGGATAAGAATTAAGATGGTAGGATTTATAACACGTGTACAAACTTTTTCATGCAAGGGGAGTAAGAAAGAATTTAGGAAAATAAACTCACTACACCAAGCCGGGATTTGATCTCCGACCCTCCTATCACAAGAAATCACGTGGTCACAAGCCCAAATAGTTAAAAAAAGATGATTGTGAGTTAAGATAATCAGAGAACAAATTACAGGGAAAAAAAGAGCCAAAGATGTTAACATACAAAACAAAACATAAAAAGCAACATACGAGTATAATGGTAAAAATGGAAAAGAAAATTCTCGCAATAAAAGTAATAAATAAATACAACAGAATAAAACAAAGAAAATATAAATACAACAAATATTATATAAATACCTAGAAGGTCAGATTAAAAGAGACTTCTTGAAAGGAAAAACCCACAGAGAAAGGGTCATAAAGGAAGGGCGATATAAGAAAACTAGTTAAGGTCACAGAGTATTTGGGAGGAAATATTCTCACTCCGTGACATTTCTAATGGGAATGGCAATTCTAAATCTAAAATAAAAAATCTAAAATAATCCTCAACTAATCTCAGACCCTCCTAGAAAACAACATTATTTGTCTGAGGGGGGTGGGGGTTCGGATCTGTGTTTCTAAACATTAACTTTGATCTCACAACTGATACATTTTGAGTGAAACTTTTTTGAAAATGAGCAAAACGTCATATAAAACTTAAAATGCTAATACTTTTTGATCCTAAAAGGACACGTGGATAACTTTTGCCTCCATTTTGGTGTGAGTCATGTTTTGAAATAACAATAAACTGTCTGAATAACACGTTATTTCTGGAGGTCAACCATGCATCTCAGCGCACTGGTAGTAGGCCCTTTTAAGATAACCCAGGAGCAGAAATTAAATAAAAAGACAGTTAAATATAGAAACCCGTTTAAAAAGAACCGACCCCGAGAGGAAATAGTGCCGTTGAAAAGTGCCCCGTAGAGTCAGATAAAGGGACTTTATGTAGTTATGTTTATGCCGCCCACGACGCAATCTCGTCGCAGGAAGGACAGTTGACCGCCCACTGCTTGGAATTGTCCACCAGGCTCTCACAGCTCACTCCTGGTGAGACAGGATATGACGTCATTCTGCCCCGACACACCGGCCGCTGACTTAACGAATCTTCCTCCTCCGTTATGAGGATAACAATATTTACCCACCTAACGCCCCCCCCTTTTTTTTATTAGGTTTTACGTTTTTCCTGTATAAATTAAACAAATACTCTTGTGTTTTATTCCACAATACGCGACTTCTTTGTTTACACAACACACACACACACACACACACACAACAAACACACCACACACACATGTCTACATTTATAAATATGTATTAGATTGTTTGTTTATATGAAACCTTCTATATTCAACTTTATGTACATGAACCATATTGGAAATGGTATAGGACTACTGGTTCATACAAAAAACAAGAACATTTGTAATATAAGCCTGCTTCGGTGGCCGCGTGGTCTAAGAGGCTACTCTCGCAGTGGACTGTACTGCCAATGATGGGGAAATCTAGGTTCGAATCTTGGTCGGGTGTACTAAGGGTGAGTTTCCTTGAATCGTTTTCCACTCTCCTTCCACACAAATTCGGTTACATTTCCTTAAATTCAACTATATTTGTCTCAAACATATTAGTTTAATTTAGTACATACCACGCCCATGTCCTAACGGGTCAAGGATGCCCTGGAATTTCATGACAACTTTTTCTCTTAATTTAAAAAGTTTCTCATCTAATTCCGCTATGCTCATGAGAAATATTCAACAACTGTTGATATCAACATGTGAAGGAAACTAACTATGTGTTTCTATTGGAGCAATAGTTGATTTATTTAGACAAAAATTGTTTTGCCGTAAAAAATTTCCCACCTTAAGAGTGCCTTTATCTGAATAAATAAACAAAAAAAAAAAAAGATTTTTCTCTAAAATTGGCGCAAATATATGTTAATTAAATTTAACTTTTTATAGATAGTATGACGTAATGTAATATTACATAAGTAAAACAGTCAACGGTGACAAAAAATGGCATCAAATTTTAAAATAACTGTTGAAAGGCATACTGCTCTAATTCATAAACTATTTGGAGAAATTTTAATCATATTTAATATTGTATATGTACGGTACCTATCGTAAACTGCTATTTTATCATTTATAGAATAAATAAACGTAATCACAACAGATACAAAATTAAAGGTATGAAAATTGTTTAAAAATGTTTTGTATCACATATTCATAGAAAAATAAATTCAATAAAATTATTTTTTGCAAAAAACTTTGGCCTGTCAATATTTAAATCCGAACAGTAAGTAATGTAATCCGTACTAAACGTTATGATAGGTTTTGGAAACGCTTACAAACAAAAACATAATATTTATTTCATGCACAAATAAATTAAATAGGCCTATGAAATCATTACAGATAGGCTTAGTTGGATTTAAACACACGAATGAGGTATTTAGTACGTGAACAGTGTGACACAAAAAGTTGGGTATAAAGCTGTATGTTGAATTATGTGAGTCTTTGTGAATTTTTTCCCACTGTTTGGTGGTAGTGGCTAGTAGATTTAAATAATGACTAACATAGTTTGATGCTGAAACATTACAGAAGATTCTGAATCTAGAGAGAGCAAAACGATTCAATTAGACATGCTATAAAACATAAACATAATTTTTGTGGTCAACATTGAGAGCAAGTTACATTATTATTATTATTATATTATTATTATTATTATTATAGGTATTGATAATATAAATTAAAGGTAACAGTTGCAGTTCCCATGACTCTACGTATGAATACAATAAATATATAGTATTTTTTCTAGCTTCAGATAAGGCTCTTCCTATTAAAATTGGACTGTACCAAAGTTCCAAACCCTCTGTACAGTAGCCCCACGGCTTCTTTGGTGCTGACTGACAGCTCACAGCTGACAGCTGACGGCTTTGAAAAGCTACCAGACCAAATTATGTATCCCTACGCCAACCATATGATCTGCAAAAAACATGTGTCTAGCAGCTGTCACTTTTGACAGTCAAAATTTAGGTATATACCTAAATGTTGACTGTCAGAAGTCAGCTGTGAGCTGTCAGTCAGCAGCAAAGAAGCCATGGGGCTACTTTATGTACAATTATGTTAAATAATTGTTAAGTATATAAATCATTCTCTGAGATCTTTTTATTTTCAGAAGTTAGAAACCGTGAGATATATTATTAGGAAAAATGCATAATTAGAAATGTATCTTTTTTTTTTACAATGTTATACTACCCGTTCAGGATATATTTACATACGAATTATTTATTACGCTGGTGTGTAAAAGATAAAGGTGGAATTCAGGAGAAATATAACCACATTTGTGTGGAGGGAAAGTGGAAACACATTCAGTCAAAACTCAAAATAAACCTCGATACACACCATCAACCAGTATTCAAACCCGATCTCCCCGGAATCAGCAGTCTCGTTTACTGCGAGATTAGCACGTAATACTATGTGGCCACTGAATGAATCGGGTTTCACAGCCATTGATCTTTTAGTTAAACCACCTTCACATACAGAGAGACAGACCTGAACAGTCCACACAGACAAACGTGAACATGCCCTAACATTTTGGAAACAGCGTCGCCGACGCCACGTTTGTGGGATGACGAGAAAAGAGGGGGGAGGGGCGGGAAAAGCTGGAAAGTGATTACAAATCCAATTTCCTCTCGCCTTCACCTGGTTTCACTTAACACAATAAAAGGATATATTTCTGAGGAAATGATGTACCACAACGCGAGCAGATGTTAGAGAGACCGAACAAAACTTAATGGAATAGGAACTCACCCGCGACTGGGAGGGGTGGAGAGGGAGGGGGGGGAGGAGATCTAGCCATTCGATAACAATATCAAACACGACCACGGGGATTTCTATTGCATGTGTCAGGAGATGAGTACATGTGTATGTGGGCTTGGAAAAGGGGTAGTGGGGGGGGGGGGGGGGGTTAACAGGTTTACCCAACTAGTCTCTATTTTATTTCATCCCTCCCTCCCTTCTTTTTTCGGAAATATATTCCTGATAGCCAGTGTCAGAAAAATTCACCCACAAAAGGTAGATATTTTGTGTTATATTATGTTATTTTAAGCAGGGACTATTCTTATCTATAATTGTCTCTATCAGACAGTAAAGTATTTAATTAAACGAATTCACCCGCCTCGGTGGTTTAGTTAGCTAACTCGCTGGTTTCTTGTTGAGCTAGACTGCCGAGGATGGGGAGATTGAGGTTCAAATCTCGCTTGGGTGAACTAGAGGTAGTTTTTCCTAAAAAAAATTCCACTCTCTCACCACGAAAATGCGGGTTCACTTTCTCTATATACAACCTTCCCAATTACTAACCCATTAGCGTAATTAGTACTTAAGCGGATAACCCGAACGTATAGTAAGACGTGGTGCTAAGTATTATTATTATTATTATTATTATTATTATTATTATCAACCACTAGTCAATATTGATTTAGCTCATCCACCCTTATTGATTTCACTAGATGTACCTATTGCGACTAAAATTAATGACACCTCTAAAACATATATTGACTATGCACACGGTGACTATCTTAATCTCTACAATGACCTGGCTACTGCAGATTGGACTTGTGTTTATTCTACTACGGATGTTAATTTGGCTGTAGATAATTTTACCAAGGTAGTCCAAAGGAAAATCAAAACGAATATTCCTCAAATTAATATTCTTAATTCATCCAAATATCCTAATTGGTTTTCTTCTACACTCAAATACTATATTAGGAAAAAAAAACAATTTTTTCAAAAAGTTTAAAATAACAAATAATAGTGTATTCTATTCACATTTTTCACACTTTCGTAAATTAGTTAAAACTACTTTGATTATAGACAGAGCCAATTGGATGAACTCAATTGAAAATAGTATTAAATGCAAATCTAAAGATTTTTGGAAATTTGTTAAAAATAATCGTACGAATAAAGTTTTCCCATCCAACCTAGAAATTGATGGCAAATCTATAGCGGATCCTTTATTAATCGCTAATGAGTTTGGGACCTACTTTCATTCCGTTTATAATTCAGCTATTCCTGTTTTACCCTGCCCCGTTATTGAAACTAGCGCGCCCTTGTATCCATGCCACATTACACCCTTGGATGTTGCTAATGCTATTAAAAAATTGAGTTCTTCTAGATGTGCCGGGACAGATGGAATTCCAAGTTTTATTGTTAAAGGCTGTGCCAGCATTTTCAGCCCTTTGTTAGCCTATATCTTTAACATTAGCCTGTCAAATGAAACTTTTCCTCGTACATGGAAACAATCTGTTGTCATACCTATCTATAAAAAGGGGTAAAAACAAATGTTTGTAATTATAGACCAATTTCTCTCTTAAACACTTTCTCCAAAGTATTCGAGAAAATCATACATGAGCATACTTTTCACCACCTTAAAAATAAATTTTCAGATAATCAACATGGCTTTATAAAAAATAAATCTACTGTAACTAATTTAGTAGAATTCCTTGGGCATGTTGCCCCTCAAGTCTCTGCCCAAGGTCAGGTTGATGCTATTTATTTTGACCAAAGTAAGGCATTTGACTTATGTCAGCATAATATTATTCTCGCTAAACTTGGTAATTTTGGACTTTCTCACTCATATGTAAATTGGTTCAGCAGTTATTTGCATGAAAGATCATTCATTATTAAAATTGATTCACACAGCTCAAATACATTTTTAGCACCCTGTGGCATACCACAGGGGTCTAATTTAGGTCCTCTTCTCTTTAATGTGTTTATTGATGACATTGGTAAATATTTGAACTCTTCTAGTTATTTACTCTTTGCTGATGATGTAAAATTATTTAAAACTATCAAATCAATTGCAGATTGTATAGATTTACAAAATGATGTAAATGGTATTCTACAATGGTCTTTGGAAAATGGAATGTCTATCAATAAATCTAAAACCAAATCTATATCTTTCACTAGGAAAACTAATCCTTTCTTTTTTACTTATAAATTGGGCAGTGATAACATAGTTCGCACCCTTTGTATTAATGATCTTGGTGTCCTCCTGGATAACAAACTTTATTTCCACTATCATGTTGACCATGTCATTTCCCA
>JAVRXN010000004.1:5666514-5698827 GCA_033556935.1 Timema podura | reverse complement strand
GCAGGTTACGGTGGTCAGGTCATGCATCGTTCAAGGTATTGAATGGAAAAACTAATGTGAAAAGACATCTGGGAAGACCTAGACGCAGATGGGAAGATAACATTTTGATAGACCTGAGAAACATAGGGTGTAATGAGATTGATTGGATAGAAGTAGCTCAAGATAGGTGGCGTACTTTCGTGAGTGCGGCAATGAACTTTCAAGTTTTAAGTAAGTAGATTAAGTCTGTGTTTAAATAAAGTCTATGTTTTTAGAAATATCTTAACACCATCTACCATCACTTGTGCTATCTATAATCAGATGAAAAAATTAACAGTACTTATTTTACGAAGATACCCGAAGGATGTACATTATATTTAGGCGAAATGACTTATGGCCAACTGACTTTTGGGCCAAATGACTTATAGGCTAAATGACTTCTAGGCCAAATGCCTTTTGCGACTCCTAGCGAAATTATCAACATTGAATTTTTTTAAAATTAGGAATTCACTTTAGGCCAAATGACTTTAGGCCAACTGACTTTTAGGCTAAATTACTTTTAGGTCAAATGACTTTTAGGCTAAATGACTTTAGGTCAAATGACTTTTAGGCTAACTGACTTTTAGGCCAACTGACTTTTAGGCCAAATGACTTTTAGGCAAAATGACTTTAGGCCTACTGCTGCGTCTCCATTTTAAGTTCTACCTGACTCGAGGGGCGCAACAAATCTCCCGTAAGGCTAAGTATCTGTTATTTCCTTGTCTTTGGTCTAGGCCTAAGCACACTTATATGGTTAGATAGAGAATTAAATTTTCTATCAGGGCTCCGCTTTGTTTTCTTGACACAAATTATGGTTTGTTCCTTCAATCGCCTTAAAAATGTGTTTAGAAAAATATATTACTTTAAAAAAATTACTTCACACCGTTTAGGTCTATTAGTCTGATTCGTAGGTAATAGGCTCATTCAAACATAATGTTTGCTAATTTTTTATATTTTATTTTCATCTTTACGTTTCTCCTTTTCTTACGAAACTATATTTCCCGGAGTGTCCTCTATAATTAATTTCGGAACTAATTTTCTATTGGTTATATTTGATTTTCTTGTGTTGGTCATAAACGTGTAGTTTATTGTGTATGTGGAATAGTTCAATCCAATTCTGTGTGTTGAATAATTCAAGCCAGTGTAAATGATGTGTATTAAATTCATTTAAGGTTCTTGTCAGTTTGTTATTAGTTACAAGCAACAATTATACAATCCGTTGATATTTTATTAACTATCTAAAATGCCAGTTCTGCAAAGGGTTGTGTAAGTAAAATTGGTCGTATGCATCAGTATTTTATTTTATTGGATATTAAATACACGTGGTAATAGTAATGTTCAAGACATGAACACAACCTTGTGTGTCAATTTATTTTTTTCTCATGAATTTGCAGTTTTCTATAGTTGAATTAGCATAATATTAATACAGGCACGTGTTTTATAAATTAATTTGGTTAACCTAACTAACTTATTAAACTTAATTAATGTACTATATCTATATCAATTAGGCTACATCACCATTTTATAATCTATCGTTCCTACAATAGAGCTGCAAGGCCATCTGGAATCCTTAATGCTAATAGGCCCTAACTAATTTAGAACTATAAAATAGCCTGCTTTTGTTACATTCAAAAGAAGGTAACTTATTAAAATAACAATCAGAGCCAGTTACAGTGATCTATTTTTCGACAAAGTTCTTTCGACCAAAACATAGGCTGTATCTGAATAGTCTACTTTACGTGCTGTCGACCCTTAACGTTCACTTGATAGTTGCATTAGCAATCACATGATCCAGTGCAGATCCGTCCGAATAGTTATGAAGTGTGCTAATGCACCCCTCACACAGTCTCTAAAAATCCTTACATCATCGTCCTGACAAATATACACTTGCGGTCTCAAGGATCCTTGTGTTATTTATTTAACAATGATACACTTTCAGTCTCAAGGATCCTTGTATCATTAATTTGACAATTAAACACTTGCCTCACACTTTAGATACAGTAAGACTGCGTCAGATTATTTGGACATTAGCGATCTTTGGGACTGCAGTTCTTATACTTTAGAAATAATTAGCCTACAGTACAGTAGAGTCGCAATAGTTTGAGGCTCCATCCAGTTTGACGTCGTAATATGCCTGGTGTGTGTTAACCCACGAGTCCAGTCGACCATTAGGTGTAATGGAGCTGTACACACGGCGCCCCACTGGACTAGTCCGGTGCAGTGCACTAGGGCGTGCAAGTATATGGAGCTATCCATACGTTCATCCGGCATCGGCATCACTTTTCAGTCCTGTGTCAAGGGCTAAACTGCAAGTCCGGTGAAATTGCATTCCTAATTTTCGAGTTACGCCAAACCACTTAGACGTTATAATAGTAGCCTACATCAAACAACATTTTGGACATCCAGAAATAATTTAAGAGTTTTGCATCGTCCTCTCATAATTCTGTGAACGATATCAATGCTCTCACTCACATTCAAAGGATGAACCCACCACATTCTAAATTTTCATTTTTTTCTTCATACATATAAACAAAGTAGAGTAATTGCCATCTGCGATCCTTCGTACTGACTGTTTGAAGTTAACTGATGTAATTTTGTGATTTGAAATGTTGCCGTGCCGTTACTACGCTGTGTGTACCACGATAACCTGCTGTATCCTACATGGTGTTGTGGCGTGTGGGCCACGAGGAAAAACCGTGCTGTGTGCAAGGAGCCTAATAATATACTTTATACATTATTTAGCCCTAAAATATTACTTTGTTTTAATATTTGACTTGTGTTTCTGCTATTATCAGCTCAGTTATAATGTAGCCTTGAGTGAGTTTACTGGATGTGGTGAATGTACAGGAGTGTTTTCTTGTTTGGATAAGAAAATATTAGTTAACCATTTACAAGAACTTGTCTATTGCGAAATAGAGCTAAATGTGGTTGCTGAAGAACATTATTGCGCGTTAATCAGCTCTTTAATATTATATGTAGGTACCTAAAGCTTTGGCTGTGCATTTTTACAGATTTTTCAACAATATTTGTTCCTCTTTCATTTGATTTTGAATAGTTCCTTATAACCAAGTTTTTTTAAATACTATCATCGGATTCCATGCATCTTTTTGAGTGTATGGCTAGTATACATTTTGTGATTTTTGGGGTTTTTAGATAAAATAATTCACCTAAAACATACAGGTCTTAGATTTCATCCCCACACAAGTTAATTAGGTCCTGCCAGTACTTTTTTGCACTTAAAAACATATACATTATTTAATTTTGTCTGGCTATTTTGTGTTATTCAGGTATTTGCTAGTTAAGTGCGGCCGAAGGGAGCACGAGTATTTTACAGTTTTTATACCACTAAACTTCTTTGGCTAAATAAATCAAATATTTCTACAGTAGCAATATAGAGTTTAGTTTTCTGCACATGCTAACATCAACAGATCTTGAATATCTGTCAAGAGCATAGCGACATTATACAACAAACTTTTAAAATAAAGAGAAAAAGTTCTCATTAAATTTCCTTGACAGGTAGGCCCCCTATTCAAGAAATTTTGAGGTCACCATGTGAAGAAAATTAAACTCTATGTTTGTACTGGAACAATATTTTTTATTTTGCCATAAAAACTGCAAAAACGCTTGATTCTCCTTGCGCCTCGCCCCCTTCCATCCCATATTAGGTACAGTGATTGTTTAGTGGAGCTGACTATGCTAGTAATTGCTACCGGTACATTTAGTTACAGACATGTGCTTGCTATTACATGAACTGATATATTAAGATATTATTTTCTAACTGTTCAACTATTTTTTATTTTTTATTTTTAGAAAACCAACAACCCATAAAGGGAAAAAGGTCCTCTTGAGTAGAGAACCCAAACTGATTGAAAACACAAAGAAGTCTCTCTTTATCCAAGGAAGAAAAACTACTCCCTTGATCACAAACTGTTTGAAGGACTTGGTAAGGAAGCTCATTTGTAGACAACCACAATGTTCATCCTCACCTAACTGGGCCCATGCCCCGCTCGATGTCAGTTGGACTTTTCTTTCCAAAACTGATCGTGTGTGAGAAACGTCAGGTCCGGAATGACAGTCCGTGTGTGGGGTCAAACTTGAGGTCATAGCACTGATTTCTACAGCACACAGACCTTATGAGGAACCAACATATAATGTAACCATATTTTCCTATTTTATAAACATCATAGAAATAAAACACTTTGCTGGGTACTAGAAATATAATACTTGAATTTTATTTGGAAATATACTTGAATATTGAATCAGATACTGTAAAAGTATTAAGCTTCTTCTCATTGCGTGAAATGTCGGCTATTGCAGTTTGCATCAACATTTTGAGACCCCTGATACAGTGAAACCTGCCTAAACAGAATCGCAAGGGTCCAAGATATTTTTCCGCTAAATGCAGGTTTCCGTTTAATGAAGGTATACTATAAAAATTAAACCAGGGACATTCACATAATTGGAATAAAACTAATAAAATAAAATATTGTACTCGTTTTTACACAGTAGGCTACTCATTATTCACTATAAATGAACATATGGAAATATTACACTGAACATAAAAACATTACTCACTTTGTCTTTATTTTTTCCAGTAGTCAAGCAGGGTTTGTGCACATAGTCTACTCTCTCGGCTTCCTGACTTTCCACAAACACTTTAGCCTGAGAAATCACACTGAGCATATCAGAATCATTTCCTTGTAGGGGAAATTGTTGCAGTTCCTTTAAACATCTGACAGCATCTTGATAAGTCTTCACACCACACTTTTCTTATTCCAACACAATGTAACTTTCCTCTTCCTCCTCTTCTTCTCCTTTCCGACTTTCTTTAAAATTCTCAACTAAGGCATCGACCATGGTCTCTGGTGCAGTTTGCAAGTTATTGTCTCTGTTAATGTAGTTTCGGGCAACAACTTCTTTACAGCTTGACAATCAAATAACTGCATCTAGAACCGAGACGGTTCTGGCAAGTTCAGAGGCGGATGATATAGAATTCATATTGGCGAGCAAAGATTGCATTAATAATTTACGATAGTGCACTTTAACATTCTGAATGGTGACCTAATCCATTGGTTGAGAAAGACTTGTGGTATTTGGAGGGAATCAAGCAAGTCACACGTTGGAACGTTCAATCGGGGGTGGGGGTATGTTGCGTTATCCAAAAACGACAAAACATGCCAGTTTTGCTTTTTCACTCTCATTAAAAGTCGTTAGCCATTTCTCCATGATATGCCTTTTTGTTGGATATCCACTCAACGGAAAGTTTCCTTATGTCCATGTTTCTGAAGTAGGCTTTGCTGCCTTACTGATAATTAAGGAGTTCTCCATTTCACCAGACATAAAACCACATAGAAAAACAGTCAATCTTTCTTTGCTATCCCTTGATTATGGAGATATGTTTAGCAACCCACTCTTCGATGGTTTCACTATTTACATCAATCAATTCACCACAAAGTTCGTTAAAAACTATCCGATGTATTTTGCGAAAACTCTTCAACCATCCGTTAGATGCTTTGAATTAATTTTTTCCCTGTTTTTGAATGACCTTTTTTAGCGTATTCCTGTACCATTGGACCCGACACTCGTGATTTTTCGCTCTAGCCTTGAAAAAACACTCCCACACTATTTCATTAATGTTTTCGTTTGCGGTTTTCTTAAGTTCTCTTTTTATTTTTCCATTTGCACAGTTTTCAAACGGCTCCAAAATTTCCGTTTTCTTCTTTATAATCTAATACACTTGAGTTTTACCAATGCTAAACAGATAATTTATCTCGCTCACTTACATGAATAACTTTTACTCTCGTGTTTAGATCAAGCACAACTCTTATCTTTGAAACCATAATGACAACTGCCAGGCCTAGAGTCCATATTGAGTGGAATTTCCTGAAAAGACAAACAATTGAATTTCATTACGGGTAGTTCTGTACCTTTCAAAAGGTGATTAACAAGTCATTAGCACGGAAACTGGGAAGAACAGAGATAATAATCAAGAGGCAATTACAGTTCACAATTATGTAAGAACTAGAAAGAGAAAGGAAATATACCTGACTTAACATTTCAACTCCACTTAATATAAAGGAAGAATTAGAGAAAACTAAATTCTGTAAAATGTATAGTATGTCAACAAATTTTCTAACATTGTCCACCGGAACATTGGAATTTTTCCATATAAAGGCTTATTTTGGATTAATTTTGCGCGTTGGACAGTTTCAGTTTAATTCAGGGACTTTAGCATGTTTTCCAGCCCTAAAGTCACGGGACCGTAAAATATTTTCGTTTAAGACAAGTTTCCGCATAATAAAGGGTCCGTTTAAGGTAGGTATCAGTGTATTTACAATTTAAACACTGCTGATATTTCTTGTCTGAACATCCCTTGACTTGCTACACAGTTGAACTCGCAATTCTTAGTCTCTACGCAAATCACCCTCCTCCACATGCTAGAGGAAGAAACAAATAACTGTTTGTTTTGACTACACTAGCATTCAATTCCCTCTCGTAAAACTCTGTACCAGTAGCAACACAAGTATAAGGCAGTCTGTCATGGAGTGAGACATATACACACAAAGTATAAGGCAGTCTGCCATGGAGACTAACGTGATGAGTCACTAGTAATTGAGCCAACACAAAGTATAAGGCAGTCTGCCATGGAGACTAACAGTGATGAGTCACTAGTAATTGAGCCAACACAAAGTATAAGGCAGTCTGCCATGGAGACTAACAGTGATGAGTCACTAGTAATTGAGCCAACACAAAGTATAAGGCAGTCTGCCATGGAGACTAACATGATGAGTCACTAGTAATTGAGCCAACACAAAGTATAAGGCAGTCTGCCATGGAGACTAACACTGATGAGTCACTAGTAATTGAGCCAACACAAAGTATAAGGCAGTCTGCCGTGGTGAGTCACTAGAAACCAGAGTAATCAACCTCTATTTACCATTTATGTTTGCAGATCTAAGTAAACTACTTTAGCACTTGATGAACAGAATGATAAAATGTGATGTAATTAATTCATTAAATACCTCAAAGATAATTGTTGTCCATTGATTTGAAGAAACAATCCAACATGAAATCACTCCCTACTGTAGATATTGGGTTTGCAGCATCAGCAGTTTTGAAAGGCATTAAAGACATCAAGATACTTCAGTTCAGAGGAGATAGTCAAAAATTCCTAGTTGATCTCTGCAACAAACTTTTACATAAGTGTCCTCTCTCCTGTAAAATTGTCAAGGGTGCTAGTTGTCTCTCTCAGTCCGGCTGTTAACACTCGTAGGATAACTTCTAAATTAAAAATCCTCCTAGACGATGTTGTAAAAAGAGACTACTTGGACTTTGTCTCAAAGCAAGAAGTTATTGACTACCTTAAACAATTCACTTCAAGTGTGAACATAGTTTTAGAAATGGTAAACAATTGATGCCTACGAATCCACCTGCTCGCTACTTATAAACTAATGAACCTATTTGTACAAAGCTTTGTACCCTCTAGGGTTTCTTTGATTTCTTTTCAGGCTATGTACTAATTACACCAATGTGATGTATTAGGAATGTTTAATTCAGAGGAAGTACACCTGCATTTGTGTGGAGGGAGAGTGCAAAACCATTTAGGAAAAAACCACCCTCAATGCACCCAACTGGGATCAAACCCCAATCTCATCTTCAGCAGTCTAATCCAACACAAGAGTAGCATGAAAAGAGACTATTTTTCTTGTGTTTAGAGGTGAGAAAAATGTAAAAAATTAATTATTAAAAGGTGGTTAGGTACTCAGGAATAATAAAAGTTGACTTTTTTTAAAATAAAAATGTTCTTCACCAAACTTATTTTTTTAATAATCCTATAGGAATTTTTCCAATCTATTTAATTATGCTAATTGGGGGTTTTGGAAACTATGACTCTTTTTTCCTATCAATTAACTTGTTTTAGAAAATTAATGTTTTCTTTCAAACTCGTAGAAGTTTGCTAAGGTTTATTTGTAAAGCCCCTTTGACAATTTTATTATAATATATTGTTAACTTTGAATATTATCTACACCAAGTTTAATCAATTATTTTATCCAAACAAAAAGTTAATTTTCTGAATATTTTTGACTTGGTTGTATTATTAAATCCTAATTGGTAAGAAGGTTTTTGAATATATAGATCTTTATTGCATTCTAAAATTAAAACTAATCTAAATAGATCTTTGAAATTTTAAATGATAACTTGTTTTTTTCTTAGGAAGTATCACTTTTTCGGTTATGAATGTTTATTACCAACTCGAATTGAAATATAATCATGCAACTGAAACATTTTGCAGTTTGACCTCAAGAAACCTGATGCCAAGATGCTGCAGCGAAAGAATGATATATTACCTTTTGAAGATGCGACTCCTTTGGAAAACTTTTCTAGAAAACATTTAGCCTCACTTTTCTTCTTTGCCTCACACAATAAGAAGAGACCAAATAACTTGATAATAGGTAAAGAGACAAATTACATACAATGTTCTGGCTTGTTTAAAATCAAAAGAAACTTTATTTATTTTGTCCTTTATTTTTATTTGAACTTTGAATTTTATTGGCTGGGAGTGAGAGGGTTGATAGACTGGTCAGTAAGTTTGGAACAGGGACTGGCCAGTTGGCTGGGAGTGAGAGGGTTGATAGACTGGTCAGTAGGTTTGGAACAGGGACTGGCCACTTGGCTGGGAGTGAGAGGGTTGATAGACTGGTCAGTAAGTTTGGAACAGGGACTGGCCAGTTGGCTGGGAGTGAGAGGGTTGATAGACTGGTCAGCAAGCTTGGAACAGGGACTGGCCAGTTGGCTGGGAGTGAGAGTGTTGATAGACTGGTCAGCAAGCTTGGAACTGGGACTGGCCACTTGGCTGGGAGTGAGAGGGTTAAGAGACTGATCAGCAAGCTTGGAACAGGGACTGGCCAGTTGGCTGGGAGTGAGAGTGTTGATAGACTGGTCAGTAAGTTTGGAACAGGGACTGGCCAGTTGGCTGGGAGTGAGAGGGTTGATAGACTGGTCAGCAAGTTAGGAACAGGGACTGGCCAGTTGGCTGGGAGTGAGAGGGTTGATAGACTGGTCAGCAAGTTTGAAACAGGGACTGGCCAGTTGGCTGGGAGTGAGAGGGTTGATAGACTGGTCAGCAAGTTTGGAACAGGGACTGGCCAGTTGGCTGGGAGTGAGAAGGTTGATAGACTGGTCAGCAAGTTTGAAACAGGGACTGGCCAGTTGGCTGGGAGTGAGAGGGTTGATAGACTGGTCAGCAAGTTTGGAACAGGGACTGGCCAGTTGGCTGGGAGTGAGAGGGTTGATAGACTGGTCAGCAAGCTTGGAACAGGGACTGGCCAGTTGGCTGGGAGTGAGAGTGTTGATAGACTGGTCAGCAAGCTTGGAACTGGGACTGGCCACTTGGCTGGGAGTGAGAGGGTTAAGAGACTGATCAGCAAGCATGGAACTGGGACTGGCCAGTTGGCTGGGAGTGAGAGGGTTGATAGACTGGTCAGCAAGCTTGGAACTGGGAATGGCCAGTTGGCTGGGAGTGAGAGGGTTGATAGACTGGTCAGCAAGCTTGGAACTGGGACTGGCCACTTGGCTGGGAGTGAGAGGGTTGATAGACTGGTCAGCAAGCTTGGAACTGGGACTGGCCACTTGGCTGGGAGTGAGAGGGTTGATAGACTGGTCAGCAAGCTTGGAACTGGGACTGCAAAATGAAGAAAGATGAGATGATTGGAAAATAAATTATTGGCATTAGTTCTCACACAGTCTAAGGCGTCTTTCTCATATTAGGTAGTGGCTGAGATCAGGGCTCATATCTCATTCGGGTGTATTAAGGGTGGCTTTTCCGATACAAATGGAGCATAGTTCCTCTTTTTCCTATCTTAGTGCAAATGTGCAGATAGCTACATAGCAGGTAGTAAGACGCTGTACACACACAAACAAGAGGTAGAGGAGATTCTGAACTTTGATCACACTGAATTATGAACCTATTAAAAGATGACCTGCTTCGGTGGTCGCATGGTCTAAAGTGCAATAGACTGGATTACCGATGACAGGGAGATCAAGGCTCGAATCCGACTTACAGAGGGTGGCTTTTCCAATCTTCCTCCACACACATGCAGGTACATTTCCTCTAAATTCAACCTTCCTCATTCATAACACATTAGCACAATTGGTACAATCCGAATAAGTAGTGGCTAATATGTATAAGTTAGACTTCAGAGGACAGTTGACAAAGATGGCAGAAAACTTGCTTCACACAAGGAGTTAAAACAATGGATCTTTTTATAAATAGCTCCCAAACTAAGGTGATAGTTTTTATAAGGATGGGTCAACTCAATATAACTGGAAAACTACTAGAACAAGTGAATGATTTGGTGTATCTGGGTACGTCAATATTGTTTTATGGATGTGAAGTGTGAGTTTGTCAGGAGAAACAAAAGAGCAAGATGAATGCGGTTGAAATGATATCTCTAAGAAATATATGTTTAAAAACTCGTATGAACAGAATCGGTAATGAATGGGTGCTGAAGCAATGATGCTTGAAAGGGAATCCAATAGGTCAATGTGAAAGAAGCATCTTATGTTGAGAGGATTAGTGTGGGTTGAGTGATGAAGCTAATATATGGAGGTAGAGAGTGTGGATCAAAATAAAGGGTTAAATGTTGTAGATGAATATGTGAAAAAGACAAACATTAAGAGTTTTACAAATAAAAGAGCATGTATTACTCAGTGTCTATACGTTGTTGGAGTGAGGGGAGAGTGAGTGTAGAGTATAGAGTTGTTGTTTTTTGAGCTGTATGCACAGTTTGTTGACAACAGGATTACATAGCCTACTAGATAATATTACAGGTTAATTGTGTATTTGTTGGTTTATTTCAGGTCGAACGTATCAGCACCAAGTGTTGGACATGATTGAGTTGGGTGTGGAGAAGTTTCAAAGTCTCAAAGAGTTTAAGAATGAGAAGGTAGCAGTGGGGCTCAAGCCTTGCCTCCTATTTGCGGGAGAACTATTTGACCACAATCACGAGTACAAGCGTCTGCAGAACCTTCTGGTAGACATGTTCCATCGGGAACCTGCCACCTCAGTTAGACTGCAGGGATTAGAGCATGTCATCATGGTCACAGCTGTCGACAGCAACATTTATTTCCGCAGTTATAAGTAAGCCGACACCTACGTTTAGTTTATGTCCATACTCTGGAGGTGGCGACCTCACAATTGTATTACTACTGCACCTAATTCAAGTCATGTGATCTGCAGCATAAAATAACAACAATAATAGTATGGTAAAATATTATCAATGCTGGATGTACAAAAAATGTGTGTATTTTTTTAAAGATATTCCAAATGTCCATCTCTAAGAAAATAGTCAAACAAGCAGGTCAGAATAGGTAAAATAATGACTTAGAACACAATCACATAATTGTTATATAGTTGGTAGCTCTGAATCCGACACCTTAGCTCAGTCGGTAGCATGTCTGTCTTCTGAGCTAAAGGTCCCGAGTTCAATTCCCGGCATGGCCGAAATATTTATTATTGGTGAAATGCGGACTTACCCTTTCAAAGTGATGAATTAACAGCAGGGGACTGGATGTTGTGTCTATTCTAATATTAAGTTAAATTATAAGACATGAAGCTACGACAGGCCTAGCAAGCCAGTAGTGGAAAATATGACTTGAATAAAAAACTTACAAAAGGCTGGAAACAATAACGGATGTAAAAAAAATTGGCTTAATTTACTCAACAATGAAGTAATTTACAGTTTTAGTCATCAGTAGTTGTTGCATTATTTATATTGATCTAATCTTATTAAATATAAGTGTTCAACACTCCTATTCATATTATTACATTGAGGCACAGAGGTGACCAACATTTCCAACAGAGGTTAAATTAAATTTACAATTTTTTTTTAAATCATAGGAAGGTTGCTGTTTTGACTCTGACATTCTTATATGACAATGCCTTCTATTCAGTAGATATACACATTCCAGGTCTGGCTGAACGACCGGAACATAAGGACTGAGTAGCAGTTTAGGTTGTAAGAGCCAGTTGATGTTGATTCCACTTTGAATTAAAAAGATATAAGGGCATCATTTCACATTTTTACCTCACTACTGTTACTATTATAGTCACATATTCTCCACTAGGCCTGTCGTAACTTCATATGTCTTATAATATAACTAGACTAGACTAGGACAGGCACAACATCCAGTCCCCGGCTGTTAATTTATCAATGTGAAAAGGTAAACCAAAAATATGTATTACTACCCAATCAAAATAATCTACACTTTATGTATTATGTTTATTATATAATAGTTTGGTCACTTTACTTGGTTTGATTATTTAGAATGTAATTTATATTCACATCAGTGTTTCTTTTTCTCTTAGAAATGTAATTTATTTTCAAATCAGTGTTTCCTATTTCTTATTCTTCTTTTTAAAATGCAGGTGTATCAAAGTTGATAAACGAAGAGAGTCTGATTTGAGATCTTTGTATTTTCACTTTTCATGTAACACTTTTTTTTTTGCTTAAAATTTGGTGTAAGTAACAATTTTTACTTAAATTTTCCACACGTTGTTAACTTAAGAGTTTTTAAATGTCTCTTTTGAGCATCACAGCAACTAAACAGAACCTCTTCTCTTTTTAAAAGCCATTTTCAAATACTGCAATATTTATAATGGATTGCTAAATATAGTTGAGATTAATGAGTGTAGAGAAGTAAACCGTTATTTAAACAATTTTTGTTAAAAGGATGTTGTTGAAAAAGTCAGGAACCAGAACACCGAGGATAGAATTGGAGGAGATTGGTCCTTCAATAGACTTTAAATTGAGAAGGAGCAAACTTGCATCCATGGACTTGTTCAAGCTTGCTTCCAAGAAGCCAAAGGAACTGAAGGTTGTTATGTGTAATTTTGGTATAAATTATGACTAAACTAGAACTGAAACAGCTTTGGTGACGCCTATGCACAGAAAGTTACTGTACTAGAAATTGGATATTTTTAAGTGTCATCTTAGTCGCATTAAAATTGTAATACTACACATTCTTTTTTGTCAGAAATTGTTGGGAGTTGTGGAGGTTCACTAGTCATCATTATCATCATGAACTGTTTCCAGGTAGTGTTCGGGTCTGTTTAGTAAAATGCCTCCATCTCCCTCAGTCCTTCCACCTTTCTTCCTCCTGCACTCTCTTCCACTCTCCTCCTCTCACTTGCACACTTGTTGCTGTCTCTTCCTCCCATCTCTCCCTTGTGGTCTCTTCCCTACATACTTCATATCCATTGATCTTCTTGGACTCCTCTGCCCTTCCATCCTCATTACATGTCCACCATCTCATCCTTGCTTTCTCTACTTACCCCAATATCCTCATTACATGTCCACCATCTCATCCTTGCTTTCTCTACTATCTCATGTACCCCAATATCCTCATTACATGTCCACCATATCATCCTTGCTTTCTCTACTATCTCATGTACCCCAATATCCTCATTACATGTCCACCATCTCATCCTTGCTTTCTCTACTATCTCATGTACCCCAATATCCTCATTACATGTCCACCATATCATCCTTGCTTTCTCTACTATCTCATGTACCCCAATATCCTCATTACATGACCACCATCTCATCCTTGCTTTCTCTCTATCTCATGTACCCCAATATCCTCATTACATGTCCACCATATCATCCTTGCTTTCTCTACTATCTCATGTACCCCAATATCCTCATTACATGTCCACCATATCATCCTTGCTTTCTCTACTATCTCATGTACCCCAATATCCTCATTACATGACCACCATTCATCCTTGCTTTCTCTACTATCTCATGTACCCCAATATCCTCATTACATGACCACCATCTCATCCTTGCTTTCTCTACCATCTCATGTACCACATCTTCATTCCTAATCCTCTCTCCTTTGATGACAGCTAGGTTCACTGGTGTGAAAATATATTTGAACACAAATAATAGTTTCCTTCGAGCTTGTACTATCACACACAGATTCATCAGGCTGACGATAAACAAACTTTTTCTCTTCATATTAATTCTCGCAAACAGGAATTCTCTATATTAATAGAACCTTGAACAAATTACGGTAGTTTTAGTTTTCCAATGCAATATTAATTTGTTGTGGTCTAAGTATTTAAATACAGTTTCCAACAATTGTGTATTTCTACTTGCATTTAATATACAATTGAATAACTGGCTTTTGACTGAAAACTGTAGAAACATCATTAAAGAATGTAGTACTGTAATGCAAGTGATAGAAAAGGATTATTGGGTTTAGGTTTTGATAGAAAAAATTAAACTTCTCAATTTCTTTATACACTTTTCAAACTTACATCTTCTAACTACTAATTTATTCTTCTTTACATATTTAAATATTATATTTTATTTTCAGAAATATTTGTTTATAAGAATAAAAACAAATTACCCATTTTCAATTTTAACTGCTAACTTTTTCTATCTGTGTTACTGATAATCAATTAACTCTGGAAATTTGATGTTGATTGAAGAAGTACAAAAAACTGGTTAAATTTTTTTATTTAAAAGTGTCAAACAAGTCACAACATTAACTGACATTTGCCGAAATAACTAAGATTTCAGCATATCTATTTTGACTTGTGTCGCTAATAGAATATTTTTTCCCTCTTCAAATCTCGAAAGCCAGTGTTTTGTGTGTTTCGACCTGACTTGCCTAGCTAGCCATATTATCATTCAATCCTGTATGAAGTTTAGAAATAACATTGCATAGTAGCTTAAATTTGTAATTTGATTCTTAAAGTCAAAATTATTTCGAATAATTGAACTTTTTTTATAGTAACATTGATCCATAGTTAAAATACAATATATTATTTAATCAAAATACATCACATGAGTATTATGTTCTAATTAACTTTTTATTTTCATTTGAAAAAATGTCATTAGTACTTAATTCTGATCAGATATGAGATATATTAACTCTAAAATATTCTATTCAGATTTGAATAAAAACATTTTTGTTTTAAAATGTTTGATTCGGGTTTTATTATAATATCAATTCGTATTAATAAGCAAAAATTTTGTTTCACTTCATGATTGAAAATATTCTATTCACACGGGGTTATTTTAACTATCGGTTTATTAAGCATGAGATAGTAGAGGAAGCAAGACTGAGATGTTATAGGCATGTAATGAGGATGTTGGAGTACATGAGATAGTAGAGGAAGCAAGACTGAGATGTTATAGGCATGTAATGAGGATGTTGGAGTACATGAGATAGTAGAGGAAGTAAGACTGAGATGTTATAGGCATGTAATGAGGATGTTGGAGTACATGAGATAGTAGAGGAAGTAAGACTGAGATGTTTAGGCATGTAATGAGGATGTTGGAGTACATGAGATAGTAGAGGAAGTAAGACTGAGATGTTATAGGCATGTAATGAGGATGTTGGAGTACATGAGATAGTAGAGGAAGTAAGACTGAGATGGTTTGGTCATGTAATGAGGATGTGGAGTACATGAGATAGTAGAGGAAGCAAGGTGAGATGGTATGGACATGTAATGAGGATGTTGGAGTAAAATGAGATAGTAGAGGAAGTAAGACTGAGATGGTATGGGCAAGTAATGAGGATGTTGGAGTAAAATGAGATAGTAGAGGAAGCAAGGCTGAGATGGTATGGACATGTAATGAGATGTTGGAGTACATGAGATAGTAGAGGAAGCGAGACTGAGATGGTATGGACATGTAATGAGGATGTAGGAGTATATGAGATAGTAGAGGAAGTAAGACTGAGATGGTATGGACATGTAATGAGGATGGAAAAAGAGAAAATAACATGGAAAATGTTGGAAAGGAAGTATGTAGGATAAAGACCATGAGGGAGACCAAGAAAGAGATGAGAGGAGCAGATAACAGAAAGTGTGCAAGTGAGAGGAGAAGAATGGAGGATGATGGAGACATTTTACTAAACTGACCCGACCACAGGCTGGAAACAGTTCATGATAATGATATATATATATAAGTTTTTATTATAATTCAAATTTAAGTTTTGTTTTCCAATATGGTTAAATTTGTTATGTTTTTGCTTGATTTAATATATGTTTGTGTACTAATTAACTCCACCATATTAATTGGTAGATAACATTTTTAAAAACTTATTTTGATTTATAAAAACATTTTTGAAATTTATTATACCTGAAATGATTGACATTTGTTTTCAGGCCAAGAAAGTTAAAAATATTTCTCGTGACAAATTGGGCAGTAAGCACGGACAGATCCACATCCCGAAGCAGAATATTGGAACCATACAGACGAGGAAAATGAAGGGGTTGCGGAAATCTGCAACAGAGAAAAAGGAAGCAAGGAAACGTAAAGCTGGAACAACCACAGAGGCTACAAAGAGGCCAAAGCTTTCTGAGGAGAGTGTTTAGTGAATTGGAGTTATTTTGTACACCCTTGTTGTTATTAAAATATACACTTGTATTGTTCAATGATTCTTTGTACATCTACCATTCTTATTTACACAATGGAGTGTTTGAGTAATATCGATCATTCTATTAGATCAGTAAAGAAACTGAAATATCACGATACATGTTTTTATATAATTTTACTTACCGCATTAAAATGAATATCATACTATTTTTAAAGTTCATTGTATCCTTTTTTAATGTATTTAATATACACAAAATAAAACTAAATTTAATCTTTTTGCGAAATGTACTACATGGCATTTTGTTTGCAAATATTAGTCAATTATGTTGATTTTAAGAAAATAAATGATATAAAAACTAAACATATTTTGATTACTTAGGAGATTTCATCGTTTTTGGCCTTCTTTTTGCTTGAAATTGCCATAAAAATACACCATTACACATTTTGTTCTTAATATTCTTGTAACCAATTCAAGTTATCCTTACCCGCCTAGGTGGCGTAGTTGGCTAACGCGCTAGTCGTGTTGAGCTCGACCGCTGAGGACGGGGAGATCGAGGTTCGAATCTCGGTCGGGTGAACTGGGGGCGGTTTTTCCTAAATGGTTTTCCGCTCTCCCTCCACGCAAATGCGGGTTCACTTCCTCTAAATTCAACCTGCCCAATTCCTAATCCATTAGCGTAATTAGTACTTAAGCGTATAACCCGAACGGGTAGTAAGACGCGGTGCTAAATATTAAGTTATCCTTCCAGAACAATTATTTCTTTCGACCAAAGACTTTTGGTAAGTAATTAAAATAGTATTTGTTTGATCTTGATATAATGACAGTCCTCCTGTGATTAAAGGCAAACATTTTAAATTTAAGAACGAGAAATTTAGCAGTGATTTTTCTATCGATAGCACCACACCACTTAAATACAGGCAAAATTACATCAAACGGAAACATTGATAGAAGGACAAGTAAGGCCTACACACTCACTAGAAAGTTCACAACAAAACATCAATCTCCTTCTTCAGCAAAATACACTAGATTATGGCAGCATGGCTTAAGGTTTCAATTATGAAATTTGAGGCCTACAGTTTTCATCTAAGTGTGTAGACCCTGACCTTCTTTCCTCCTTTCAATGTTTCTCTAACTATTCTTAGAGCCCCTGATTTGTGGTAAATAAAACAATTGGATTTTGTTACATAAAGAACTGCATTTTGGTAAAAAAAGAAAAATCTCTAAATAAAATGTTAGATACTGATTTGTGGTAAATAAAATTATTGTGTTTCATCAAGTTGAAAAAAAAATTCTTGGGGGAGGGGGCTGAAAATTTAACTTTAATATAATATACAGGGTGGTTTTTTTAAGTTGGCTCAACGAAATATTTTTAAAAGTAACACATTTAAGAAAAAAAGGTTTCATACAAAGTTTCTTGGTTTTGAGACACTGACAAAATGACTTTATTTTTTATTTAGTGGACGCCTTCAAGATCAATTATTATTTTTCAAATGGGACCCTGTATTTTTTATGGCAGAATTGCATTCTACGGAAAAAAACAAGCCACTCTTGTCTTAAACATGTTTTTATCTGCAGTATATTTTTGATGATGATATGAATTTTTTTAAATGCTTATGGTGTTTTTGGAACTGATTTTATTCCCATTTATTGCCTGCCAGAATCTGTATAGTCTCAACAAATACCAGCAAAACTCTCTGACAAACAAAAAACAAACTTTCGTTCATAAGGTTCGAAATATTAAATTGGTCTACCTTATATGTTTATATAATAAGTAGACCAAGTTAACATTTTGATCCTAACGAATAAATGTTCACACTAAGCAGAATACATGGTTCTTCATAACCTGAGGTATTTTAGTTTATTGTGAGCTATGGAATATTATTCTATTGCTGAAAGAATTGAAATGATTTAGATTTATGGTGAATGTAGAAGAAAAGTTAATGATGCTATTCTACTTTATGCTGATCATTTTCCTGAGAGAAATGCACCGGCACGTAGTTTTGTCTTTTTATCGTGTAGTTAAAGAATTTGTGGAAAATGAAAGTTCAAGCGAATAAAAGGAGCAACTGTCACTGGTGAATATAATGACATCACAATCCTAGCTGCAGTGACTCGTAATACTCAGGTAAGTTCTATTGCGATTTTTAGTGATTTAGGAATATCTAAGATTAGTGTGCTCAACATTTATTTCCGCAATTATAAGTAAGCCGACACCTACGTTTAGTTTATGTCCATACTCTGGAGGTGGCGACCTCACAATTGTATTACTACTGCACCTAATTCAAGTCATGTGATCTGCAGCATAAAATAACAACAATAATAGTATGGTAAAATATTATCAATGCTGGATGTACAAAAAATGTGTGTATTTTTTTAAAGATGCTCCAAATGTCCATCTCTAAGAAAATAGTCATACAAGCAGGTCAGAATAGGTAAAATAATGACTTAGAACACAATCACATAATTGTTATGTAGTTGGTAGCTCTGAATCCGACACCTTAGCTCAGTCGGTAGCATGTCTGTCTTCTGAGCTAAAGGTCCCGAGTTCAATTCCCGGCATGGCCGAAATATTTATTATTGGTGAAATGTGGACTTACCCTTTCACAGTGATGAATTAACAGCTGGGGACTGGATGTTGTGTCTATTCTAGTATTAAGTTAAATTATAAGACATGAAGCTACGACAGGCCTAGCAAGCCAGTAGTGGAAAATATGACTTGATTAAAAAACTGCCATAGGTTGAAAACAGTCACGGATGGAAAAAAAAATTGGCTTAATTTACTCAATAATGAAGTAATTTACAGTTTTAGTCATCAGTAGTTGTTGCATTGAAGCATCATAAATTACCACGCGCCGTTGGATCAAGAGCTTCATGGAAAAGATTTTCTAAATTGAGGGGCTTTCTGCCAATAAGCACTTGATGAATCGAGCCTTACGAATTATTGGGAAGTTAACCAACACAACATGCATTAAATCCACATTGGTCGGGCCAAGTTGAAAGGCAGCGTCCTTGAACTGTGAACCTTTAGTGCAGACATATGGGAGACAAATTTACTGGCACCTGTTATACTAACGATACATTGAATGGAGACAAATACAAAACCTTTCTATATCAAGGATTGCCATCGCTGCTAGAAAACCTAAGAAATGTAGAGTATGTGGTTTTAGCTTGATGGTACCCCTGCACATTATTCTAGAACTGCATGACGAGTATTGGATCAGTAGAGGTGGTCCAATTAACTGGCCTTGTTTTTATGGGGTTACCTGAAACTGTACCATGATGTACCAACAATTCTAGAAAACTTGATGGGACACATTAATTGTTGGCAGAGATATTGATTGAGAAACGATATTAAATACAATTTTTTTATAAAGCGAATTGGAAAGTGTATTGAAGCTGAAGGGTCATTTCAAACACAGTGTTTGTTGTAATTTAACATTTTGACCCTTATGAACGAATGTTTGTGAGAGCGTTTTGCTCATATTAATTTGTTGTCACATTACGGATTCTAGTAAGCAATAAAATTAAATAAAAACAGTTCCAAAAACATTATATGTATTTCTTTACTTCTTTAAATGTCATCAAAAATATGTTTCAGACAAAAGTGACTTCCCCCATCGTAGAATACGATTCTGCAACAAAAAATTCGAGGTCCAATTTGAAAAACAATAGTTTACCTTGAGATGACCTTGAAGACGTCCACTAATTAAAACATAAAATAAGTCATTTAGTCAGCATTTCAAAACCAGGCAACTTTGTATGAAACCTTTTTTCTTAAATGCGTTATTTTTAAAGATATTTCTCTGTGCCAACTTAAAAAAACACCCTGTATATTGCTATGAATAGATTAATTACAGCTAAAAGGTTTGATGTTTTTGATTATTCCTGGCCTAATATACACACAAGTATTTAATAACACCACTTTTTAAAAAATGGCCTTATATAGTATATTACTATTTAATTACAATTTTCATAATGAAGGCATACTTATTAGAAATTAGTTAATAATTTTTAAAAATTATATGTCTTAAACACAATATAGACCCTATGTTATATGCCTACATAGTAGACAATAACCTAGTTTGTACTGAACTATTTTTACCAGGCAAAAAAAGCTTATACATTTTTATCATCACGCACGCATACACATCAATCACCAGAGTTTAAGGAAAGCATTATTTCCAAATTTCTAAACCAGCCCATGTGGGTGTTTAACAATATACCCATAATTTTTAGCGATGTGCGAGAACCACTTTTTCGGTTCGAGACGATATTGAGATGGGATAACGAGATGATATATTTTTTTAAAGTAAATAATGAGTTAGTATTTAACATATAAAAAAAGTTTATTTCAATGTTAGGCTACTAAATGATGTTGCCCTGTTTTTAAACTCCTTTTTTCAAAATAATAGTGCCAATACTAAAAGAGAGCTATAGTTCAGTGTTTATTCTGGGAGTTAAAAAAAAGTAACCCCTGTAGTAACAAAATTAAGTCTAGTTAATAGTAATAATAATCTAAATTAGTTCAGATAATTATTTTGAGATAAAATATCTCATGGTCTACAAGTATACAGTAAGGCTTCACTGTTAAATTGTGCAAGAACCTGGTGTTTAAGAATACATGTACTGGAAGCATATTTTCGCGTCTCATGCAGACTGTGTTACCAGCAACACTGTAAAGAGTGGTTCCTTGCCACCAAACCAAAGGGTTCTTGTGCTTTGAGATGACACTTTGTTTCAATTATTAATTTAGGCCTCGCTCTTCTATTGCATGATGTTTTTGGGCTTGTAGTTCTTCCTTTATTTGGGAGTTAACTTGGATTTTGAAATCAAAATATGCTCATACGAGCTTTCTTCATAGTCATCTAATAGAACTGCCTCAAATCTAGGATCCAAAATTATTGCTGACATGTCTTCTTCAACTGTTAAATATGAAAGGAACCTAGATTTGATTCCTCTAAGTAGAAAACATGCAAACACAACACCACTAGCACTTTGCTTTTTCTTGATGAAATCTCTTAGCATTGACTCAATTCCATGTAAGTGGTATTTTTGAGGACAACATTGGGAATTGTTCAGAGCAAAACACCCATCCCACTGAACTTTTAGCTAATGTAATTACTTATACTTAGCACTGCGTCTTACTACCCGTTCAGGTTATACACTTGAGTACTAAGTGCTAATGGGTTAGGAATCTGGAAGGTTGAATATAGAGGAAATGAACCCGTATTTGTGTGAATGTAGAGTAGAAAACCATTTAGGAAATACCACCCCAGTGAGATTCGAACCTCGATCCCCCTATCCTCGACAGTCTAGCTCTACAAAAACCAACGCGTTAGCTAACTACACCACCAAGGCGGGTCTTTGAGCTAATGAATTTTAAACAAATGGCAAAACATCTTTCTTAAAGTGACAATATTGTACCAAACTTGGTTTGTGTTGTCTTCATTGCTTGTGTTCAGCCAATACGAATATTTATATTAATTGTAAGGATGAGTAAAGTAGGATTGACAAAATGTGGCCACATTTTTGGGGAGAGGGATGGTAAACCATTTGTAAAAACTGAGAGTTTGCAAGCTTGGGTTTTTTCTTGAGTCGAATATTTCAAAAAGCTCCCATGTTTGAGTATATTGATAATTTTAAAAGGTTAAAGAGTATTTATTTGTTATTTTTAAAAGTAAAATATCCTATTCAAATGTCATAAGTCAACACAAACATAAATATGTAAAATACCACATCTTTAAAATGTAAGCTTTCAAAAATACATGAAAACAACACATGTTCTTTAAATAAAAATGATACTAATTTTTATAAATAATAAGTACTTTTTTGAAGAAGAAAAAAGAGAAATATTGGTTTTTAAATTAGAAATAACACTTATAAAAAACATGATTCAAAAATAAGAACAACACTCAATAGACTTCATCTTTGCCATACAGCACCTGATGGGAAGAAGGTATGAATATGGGAAAGACTTGGTAATGGTATTTATGGATGTGGAGAAGGTATATAATAGCGTGGATAGAAATAAAGTGGAAAGCAGGAGGCCGAAGTGGAAAGAGGCGTTGTAATGTGAGTGAAAAGTATGTATGAGGTTAACAGGAGCTGTGTTAACCCAAAAACAAAAGAACAAGATTATAAATAAATAATATATATTTAGTCAGAATAATCTAATGAAATGCCGCATTAACTAGAAAAGAACCAATTTATCAAAGGCATAACTCAGGGTGAGAAGCTCCTTAGTAAATTATTTAATGGCAACCTGAGATGACCGGTGCAAAAATGTAATGGGAGACACCAAGACAAGGGAGTGGCAGGGCGGGGAGTACATGCAAGGACTGAGTTCCCAAATTGACACAATTTAGAAAGTTCCTTAAACAAAATAGTCCAACTAAACTAGGCGTCCTCACTCCATAATAAACACAGACCATTCTAACCTAAATATAATTTTTATCTAACAAGGTTAACTTAAACATAAACCTTGACAAGTAGTTTTAACCCAAAACAAAATGGTAAGAAACTAATTTTTAAGGACCTTCCTCAAATTGTCTTGCTTCTAGAATTGAAACGGGATGAAGTCCCATCTAACTGCATAACAGGCAAAGGTTGCCAGGAAGTGCCAACCTCTCTTAAAGGCAGAAGCCCCAGGCAAAAGACACAAAATTGTTCAAAAATTCAACTGTTCTGTTTAGGCACAGAAAAACTCTTAACAATCTCTTCGGGGAAGCCCATGTTAAATTATTAAGATGAACAACCAACAAAGAAGTAGTTGAGGACAGATAGCTTTAGAAACATCTCAAATAAATATAAGTTAAATAAACCAATTATTTATAACAGATTTTGAGCCAAAACATTATGTTTGAAATAATTAACGAGTTAAAGGTGTAGAAACAGAAGATGATGAATATGAAAAACAGCTGCTTGAATAGCCCGAGATAGAGATTCATGAAATCGCATTGAAACAAGTATTTCTTACGTAGAGGATCCAGAGCGTGACATCCGTCAGTCGATGGTAGCAGCCAAGTGTTCAAGTTTTGCTGTGTCTGCAGCCCTAGCCAATGAAATCACAGAAATTCAGAGAGCTTATATAGTTTTTGCTGATTACAACAATAGCTATCCTATCCACTTACAAACCAGGAATTAGCTGATAGGTTGCTTCTTGTCGACAAATCAGAGACAATCTTCTTGGATGGGGGGGAGTCACTAGCCGAGATCAGGTAGAATTTATCTCACATGACTCGGCCATGAGTGTGACCAATGATGCAGCCCCCTGCTCCCTAAGCTGGGCTTCCTGCAAGCTGACATAAAGAGTCCAGAGACCGAGCGCGTACAAACTTGTGGGTTGGCTCACAAACAAATTGGTGATATGTTGTCCTTCTGGCGTTCACAACGCAACACTATTTGTAATGGAAATGGAAATGGTCCTGAAGAAAGTGGCAGGAAAACTCGGGAAGAAAGAATGAAAGCCATGAGGTTTGCTGATGACTTGATTGTATGGGGGTAGAAGGAAGAGGAAGTACAGGAACAACTACAAGAATGGAATGAGGAAGTGCAAAAGAGTGGAATGAAATTAGCATGGCAAAGTGTAAAGTGATGGTAATGAAAAGGAAGAGGGTAAGGTATAATACAGCTTTAAGGTTGGATGGAGTAGAGAGAACAGTGGGGAGTGTTGTTCTATAGGTGTGTAAGAGACCTGCTATGGAGAGTTGTTCTATAGGTGTGTAAGAGACCTGCTGTGGAGTTGAATTCATGGCAAGTGTAAGTATGTAATGAAAGGAAAGGTAAGGAATTACGTTTATAGGTGGATGGTAAGAGAACAGTGGGAGGTTGTTCTATAGGTGTGTAAGAGACCTGCTATGGAGAGTTGTTCTATAGGTGTGTAAGAGACCTGCTTGGAGAGTTGTTCTATAGGTGTGTAAGAGACCTGCTATGGAGAGTTGTTCTATAGGTGTGTAAGAGACCTGCTGTGGAGAGTTGTTCTATAGGTGTGTAAGATACTGCTATGGAGAGTTGTTCTATAGGTGTGTAAGAGACCTGCTATGGAGAAGTTCCCTTGAAGTGTAAGGAAGTGCTGTAGTGCATACTTTGTACCCATTGACACACATGCAGCAGAAACATGGAGAGTGAATGTAAGAGACAAGGAAAGGTGAGGGTCATGTTAGCTGTCATGAGGAGAAACAAGATTAGGAAATAATGGGAGTATGTGAGATAGTAGAGAGATGGGAGGAGCAGATAATAGAAAGTGTTCAAGTGAGAGGAGAAGAACGGTGGAAAGATAAAGGAAGATGGAGGCATTTTACCAGACTGAAAACAGTTGATGATGATGATGATGACAATCCTTAAGAAACAATGATTTAAAATAACTTCATCAGAATGCTAGGGTTCAATCACCCTTTGAGTAATCTAATGAGAACTCATCCTGAGAACAAATAGATTTATTACCTTCTACCTTGGGACTATGCTTTTGTGAGGCCCAGTTTTGTGCATAAGAGAACACAATTCTTGACATAATTTGTCTAATTGCTAATTATGCTTCAACATGTAGTCAAATAAGCTAGAAATTTAATCAGCAGAGGATTTTATCTTTTTGTAACAAAATGAGGACACACGGCCTAATTTCAAGTGGGATCATAGTTTTTAGAAAACCTTTCTACAGCTTTATTTTTAGCTATAAGTCTTTGGTTACTAAAAAAACATAATGTCTGATGTAGCCAAATGGATACACATTAAAAATAATTTTCAAATTATATTGAAATTTTTTTATTGTAAGCTATAAATAAATTTTAAAATAAATTCCTAAAAAAAATTCTTAGAATACACCTCATTTAACTTGGGCTGGAAAGGTTTAAAAGAAGGAATTACTATCACATAATCTTTCATATAAATCGCGAATTTTAAATTAGAAAATAGATAGAGTATTTATTTAAATCTCATGAATGAATAGTTTATATCATTTCAATTTTAATCCAAAGTTATGATTTCAAATTCTTGCCTCCTGCCAAGTCGCTTCACAGGCCCTCGTTTAATCACGTTTTCCAAAGATACCTTTGAGAATTGATTCGATGAAAATATTGTTCTTTTAAACAAAGAACCGGAATACGAGATTTGTTATGACAGGCGATACCACTAAACGATAACACGAGAGAAAAGATATGAAATCCCAGTGCTGATGGCAGTGGCACACGTATCTCTCTGGCTTGGAGGCGATCAGCTACCTCCATCATTGCCTGCGTTCATTTGAACTAAAACACAAAAGAGTTTTCATCCAAACAGCCTGAAAAACATTTTCTGTACATTCTAAAACAGTTATTCAAATAAATGGTACAAACTTTCTCAAATAGTTTGGAACAACATTTTTATAAATAAACAACCCTTTATTAATATTATTTTATTGATATAGTTTTATTTTAGAGTTATTGATACTATCTATACTAATGTGTGTGTTTTGTTGTGTATGTGTGTGCATGTGTGTGTGCTAGATATTATAGAAATTTTCTCTGTCATGCTGGGATCACAATTATCTTAACATTCACTTAAGGTTAACATTACTTAATGTAAAGGTTCTTTTCGTGTTTTTAAATAGAAGCGATCACGATGCAGTTAACTTAACATTCACCTGAAGTTAACTTAACCCAATAGATGTCCTGGGAGTTCTTCCACTTTAAGTGAACTTTACATGAAGGTTATCACATGATCTAGCCAGCCAATCATTACACGAGTGATGTCCACAGGGCTATTTAGTAATTCATTTGTTGGTTTTATGACCAAGGTCTACTCTTTAGCTTCGGTTCTAGTGACTGGACATTGGAACACAATAATTAAACTAAAATAGGAAAGCTACATTTATAAAAAATAGAATGATAAATATTTATTATATCGATAGAAAACGGTAAGCATTCACATATAATCATTTTACAAATAGTACAAATCACAGATCAAAATACATATAGGTACTCTAGAATGCAGATGTTTGGCTCGAGTTGTTACGTTAAGTTAAAGTTAAGTTGATCGGGATCCCAGCATCATTCCTAAGAAAATTAGACTACTCACCCAAGAACCCTTAATTTAATTTTTTTTTTTTTTGCCTTTCACTTTTTGAAAATTCTCACATTTATCTCTCTTGAGGAAACGGTGTATTGAATTAGTCAACAATAAAAATGTGTGTTCCATTTTGGACTACAAGTAAAATTGATTATATTTTAGTTATTTTTTGAAACTGTTTTAGTTTTTAAATATTGTCAATTGTACCTTTTTTTCTGTTATGTGAAGAGCTAAATTGTTTTTCCATTTTTAAGGTTGGTAAAGTGAATTCCTACTGTCAAGGCACTTGCACACATCACACTTACAATTATTTGGTACGAATGAACTGAGTGTTGTTTACGGCACAAACACAAGACTTTTGACCTTTAAAACAAAGACATTTGACTGTGAATAACTCCTAAAACTAAATGGTTACTGCCTTAAACTATGAGTGAAGAATATGACCCTGAGTACGGGTCAATTCCTGGATAGCCCAGTGCTTAGAGCAGCGACGCACTAAGCCAAGGGTCCTGGCTTTGAGTACCTTGTCCAGGTGGTATTTTTTCAAATTTACCAAAATTGTTATTAATAAAATGTCATCTTATTGATTATTTAATGCTGCACAGATTTTATGCCAGGGTGTTTTTTATAAACACAATATTTTTAGTCTTATCTCACTTTTTATACAGAAAAACAATGGTTTTTTTTGTTTGTTTTTTTGCACGAAAAGGAAGTGAAAACTAGCAACTCTTCAAATACATTTTGCTTTAGCTTTTTGATCCACTGCCACTTCCCAAAGTTTAGCCGTTTAATCTGGGAACACCCTGTATATTAAGAGTGATTATTGAGATTACCAAGATGATGTGTTTGTTGTCATGAGGAAAACATAATGGGTGGGTAATTAACTCAAAACCTATTTTTGAAAATCATCTTTGAAGCCATAATACACAACATGACAAAGTTTGTGTGATTCTGTCGTACCATTTATTTTAAATATTGACTAGAGCAGGGATGGTGGACCTATAACACGCGTGTCACTAGACTACAAGTGAACATGATTTTGGTGCCACACCACGTGAACATATTAAAAAAAAATTAAAGGTCTTGTACTTTATCTTCGATAAACTTTGTAAAGTCAACAGTTACAACGGTGAAAATAATGAAAATAATAAACCAGACTTTAATTGGTACACTAGTGTCCCTGTTTTAGGGTCAGCCTAGTAAGGTGTTCCTCTTTATTTTTTATTGATATGTTTTCAAACCTGAAATAGACCATTCCTTATTTTTAAGAATATGTGAACAGTGAAATTCTTCATATTACTATGTGTTATCTTTTTTTTACTGTTTTTTAATTGTTTTACTTTCGAGTGTTCCAAATAGTTCAGAGGTCCGGAAATGAGTTCCACGTCGGTCCTAATCGTGTGGGGTGCAGTGGCAAGGCGTCAGGGTAGGCATATTAAGTTCATCTATCCCAAAAGGTTTTGAAAAAGGAGAGAAAACATCCCTTACATAAAAGAGATGTAAAATGGAAATTTTAATGGTCTTTTTTAAAGCGTGGTGAAATTTTAGCATGCACGCGAACCAAATGTGTCAGTTCCTTTTAGCAAGATAGGCTGATGCCGTTCCACCTAATGCACCTGGAGAATCAGGCCTGCGGGGAGCTAGGAAGGTAATGCAACTGTTCATCTCAGCCAAAGAAGGTGACAAGCTATCCCCGACTCCTTACATTCATTGGTATATTCTTCTCTATTCACATGCATCTACCTGCTCTTAGCTACCTCATATTTATTTATCCAGCTAACCATACAACTACATATGTGTAAACTTTAAAGTTCAGAAATGTACACATCAAACATTTTCTTTAAAGGTGTGTATCAAGTTCAGAAAAATTGTATAGCAAAATGTCATTCAACTATTTTCTAAATATTTATATTTAAAATATAAATGAAGCTCATTCTACTATGTGTTTATCTATTCACTAATTTTGTGCAAGATTGCCTCATATCCATATTAACTATTTGGCAGAGAAAGCTTGAAGACTAAAATGAATGGAAGAACTTGACGTTAGATGGTAAAAAATACTATGTATGTTTGCTAAGAATAATAATTCTGTTTGAATAGAATCTTGGAATATTTTGAAGGAAACTGAGAAAGACAAAAAATAAGGTATTAATCATGTTTGAGCGTGTTAAATGTTCTATATATTGTTTATGAAATACATTGGTAAGTAACTGGTATATTAGCTATAGTTATGCTTCCCTAATACCATTTCCTTATAAAATCATTACACATCGTTTAAATAGCTAGTTAACAGGGTGTCCAGCCAAACTATACCTTAAAATTCTCTTACTTCTCCAGGTTTTCCAGAGCCAATTTCCAACTTTTCCAGTCACTATATTAGATGCATTACTGTATTAGATCTCAACTTAATTTAATAATATTTTTAGACAGATACACATTTTGAAATTGTAACACACTATGAAGGGGTTAAAGGATGTCAGCCTAACGCAATGGCTCGTTGGGTCGTGCGCTCCAAGTTAGCTTTGAGTTAGATCATATTGAGACATTAAAAGATCGTCTTACACGGGCTAATCAACTAATGACTCAACTTTGGGTAAAGACACGATAAAGAGGTTAAAAGATTAGATGAAAATCCCATGTTGACTTTGAGAATTGAGATAAGTATATTCAAGATGTACAACTGTACTAAACTAAATTTACAGTGAAGAAAAAAAATTTGACAGTTATTTTATTGTAAATGAACGTAGTGTAGACCTATTATTTTTGTGACTATGTGAAAATTCCAGAAATTTGATCAAATTCCCTAACTTTTCACTGACTAAGCAAATTCCCTGACTTTTCCCTGTTTTCCAGGTTTTCCAGGTCGCTGGACACCCTGGTTAAAAACAAATTATCTAACTCAAGCTATGGTTTGGAGGAACAAAATTAACTATAAATAACATTTTGATCTCCTTACTTCCTCTTTTATACAGCTAAAATTATATTTATAAAATCTTAACAGTATTTTTTTATCAAATATTTGTAATTTAAAAAGTAACTAACCCCATAGTACAGCACCTGGCTACGAACCTAGGTGGCCCGGATTTGATTCTTGGCTGGCACCATGGGTAATTTTCCCGAGAGGGGAACTATCCCATAGTTCCCCAGGGTTAGTTTAGTTAGGTTTGATTGTTTTCACTGGTTCCATCACCATCACCTCATCTCATCGGGACACGGAAAAGATGTACAATTGGTACGTTCGGGTGTCCCCTGAGCAACAATATTTAAAGTAGACCTACCGGATAATCTTTCCAAGATGGAGATAGTATGGTTTTAAGTTCCACACATTTGACCAGAACAACAATAGCAAGACAAACAATCTCAAAACATAAATAAATGCTTTGTTGAAATATTGAAGAAATGTTCCCTTTAGTGTTGATTATTTCCAGTGCAGTGATTCAACTAAGTCTATGTATCGTATCGTATATATCTTCTTCTGATTTGAAGAATGTGCACGTCAAACTGTTTCATGATGGCTCTACTTTATTTAGCTGTGAATTATTTCAGCTTGACAGGTACAACTAGTCTATATTTAAATAATCTGTTTAAATTGCTAAAAACACGCCTACCTATAGGCCTACTCATTGTCTGTGGGGAAAAAACAGACATATGCAGATATATTTAAAAGGAACATTTTGAAATTAAATCTCAAAATAATAAAATTATAGGAAATATCATGATAAAAAGCAAACATCATATTTTTGGATGTTTTTCCAAAGCAAGGAAATAAATTTTTTACACTAGGTCTAAGGAAATAAAAATTACTAGAGATTTGATTAGTAATAGAAAAAGATTTAATTTTATTAAATAAAAAGTTGGATTATGGCATGAAAGGTTTGTCGACAAAATATACATTTTTTATTAAAAATTGTAACAAATGAATTTAAATTCAAACGGTAGGATTGAAAATAGTATAGCTGAAATTTTTCTTTCTTTCCTTTTTGTGTCTTTGGTCACGATAATTCATTATTCTAGTCATATCCAACACTTATTTTTTAACTTCTTTTACATATTACATTTGATTGAAGGAAATAAGTTTCTTGAACTAAGGGTATTTTTATTGGTTATTACCAAGAACAGTGACATATGTTACTGTTTAATATATGTATAGTCATTTTATATTCACTATTATTATTATTAGCTTATTTAGTTTAGTTGGTTAAGTGTAAGACAAGGCAAACTAGTCTTAACTTCGCTGAAATGTTGCAAAATAAAATAGTTCTTAATGGTTAATTCTAATTTAAATCAACAAAGTCAATTTCGTGAAATTACTACTATTGTTGAATTTCGTCTAGGTATCATACATTTAAAAAGGCTACCTGTACTTTGATTTTTATTTGACAATCATTTTAATGTAAGAGTTTGTAAAAACAAGTCACATAAAATGCTGGTAGCCCATGTCTGTATATTACACATACCAGAATAAAGTACACTCTAATAATAACTTAGATATGTTTTCACATTAGCTGTATATTGTTAACTAATCCTTTCTCTTACGTCCTGCTTTTCACATTAACTGTGTACTGTTGACCATCTTTAATTGATTTCACAATGGATATGAACATTGATGATTGATAATTGTTTTCCACAATGGCTGTGCACTTTGATGATATCACACTAATTGTTTTATCACAATGGCTGTGTACATTGATATTATCCCACTAATTGTTTTAACAATGGTTGTGTACATTGATGATATCACACTAATTGTTTTAACAATAGCTGTGTAAGTTGATGTTATCATACCATCTTTTGTTACACCCTTAACCCACAATAACTGGGAAGCGTGGAAAAAGAGTCAAGGGGTTGCAAGAGAATAACAGGTTTAGTTTATTTGACATAAGAATAATTTTTAACAATGGCTGTGTATATTGATAATGTCACACTAACTGTTTTAACAATAGGTGTGGACATTGATGATAGCATACTAATTGTTTTAACAATGGCTGTGTACATTTATGGTAGCATACAAATTGTTTTAACAATGGCTGTGTATATTGATAATATCACACTAATTGTTTTAACAATGACTGTGTATATTGATAATATAATACTAGCTGTTTTAACAATGGCTGTGTATATTGATGATATCACACTAATTGTTTTAGCAATGACTGTGTATATTGATAATATAATACTAGCTGTTTTAACAATGGTTGTGTATATTAATGATATCACACTAACTGTTTTAACAATGACTGTGTATATTGATAATATAATACTAGCTGTTTTAACAATGGCTGTGTATATTGATGATATCACACTAATTGTTTTAGCAATGACTGTGTATATTGATAATATAATACTAGCTGTTTTAACAATGGTTGTGTATATTAATGATATCACACTAACTGTTTTAACAATGGCTGTGTATATTGATGATATCACACTAATTGTTTTAACGATGGCTGTGTATATTGATAATATCACACTAATTGTATTAACAATGGCTGTGTACATTTATGGTATCACACTAATTGTTTTAACAATGGCTGTGTAAATTTATGGTATCACACTAATTGTTTTCCACAATAGTTGTGTACGTTGATGATATTACACTAAAATTAATTGTTTTTCACAATGGCTGTGTATCTTAATATCACACAAATTGTTTCTTTAAATTTATATTTAAAATTATGCAGTTTACTGCATTTACAAGTATGATGTCTTACATTACCCTTGTATTTCCTTTGGGGTGCCTAGATAGCTACCTGGTAGGCAGTCTCTCAGACCAACTGATGGTCTGGCCTCCCGACAGTTCTGACCTCGCACTACACTTGTTTCCTAAGTGTTACAAGGTCATGTGTATCCTCGTCCCTC